>SNQJ01S0000741.1:61433-108842 GCA_010110895.2 Picea sitchensis | reverse complement strand
TCTGTTATTTGATGCATACACACATATAAACACATCTAAAAGGTAGATCAGAAAAGTGTTTGACGAAATACCTCACTCAGAAAAAGTTTTAAAAAGACACCAAAACAGTGATGATCCTTGCATAATGGCTTGGGATCATTACAGGAGATCCGTGTAACAAACATATATATCAGTTTTGCAGGAGATCCTAGCATATCTATAAACCAACATGAAGAAATTGAAGGACATATTTATGGGAAACAACCGTACAGAGGTAAGACTTATTTTAATAGGAGTACAAAGCTATACACAGGTTGCAGTGGTAAAATTTATATACATACATGAGTTCCAGTAAGGAAACTCATGTACATATGTAGGTTTTAGTAAGAACATGCACACACAGGATCCTACAAGTTGTACAGAGGGAGTTTCAATAGTGAAATTAATTGAGTGCTTCAGCCACAAAGAACTATGACTCAAGAGGATCTTAGGAAGAATGAAGAAGGACTTTCATATAGAGATCAACTCAAGGGATAACATGTCTATTGGAGTCAAATACTTATAGAGAGAGAAAATAAGTATTTTTTCTTAGAAAGGATCTTAGCAAGGGTGAAGAAGGACTTTCACTTGGAGCTATGATCAATCCAAAGGAGAAGGAGGCAGTAATAGATAGATCTAGAGCAAGGAAATATCTGGACGGTAGAGCAGTAGCAGGAAGGTCCATCATATTGGAGCAGATTTTTGGAGCTATATGTAGGTTGTTGTAGAAACATGTACATACATACGTGGGTTCCAATAAGGAAATCCACATATATATGCATGTTTTAGTATCCCATGGTGCATACATAAGCATGTTGCAAAAGGAACATATGCGTACATACATGAGTTTTAGTAGCCCAGGGTGCATATATATGAGGTTGCAGAAGGAACAAACACATACATATTGTGCAAATTGTAGGCATATAGTAGCGACAAAGGTGTTTGGTTGCAGGATTTGGTTATTACTCAGTGGATAGAAAATACACACAAAGGGAGATAGTGAGATCTCATTGATTGGGTGGAGAAGGAATTTCATCCAGGTGTGCAAGGGAAGGGGACAAGGAACAAAAAAAAGTAGAAGCAAGGGAGATAGTAGTCAACTAGCAAGATCAAAGGATTGATATTGAGGTTTGTAAGGCTTTGTTATTTGTTGTTTTGTATATTCCTCGAGTGGGCCATTATCCTAGGATGGGACCCCAAGATTTTATGTTAATAAAATCAACAAGATCTAGAAGCACAAAATCTATTCAACAGTCTAACAGAGGACTCATTGGCCCATGTGGAGCTTGGTGATGATTCCAAGTATGAAATGAAGGGGAAGGGAATTGTCATGTTCTTACTTGAGTCAAGAGGTTTGTTATAGACAAAGGATGTGATTTATTTACTAGAACTAAAGAAGAACATGCTCTCAATTTTAGTTTTGGAGGGAAGGGGTTTTGCCATGAATTTTCAGAGAGGGAAAGTACTCATACATTCAAAGGGAGATATCCCTGACCACGTGGGATTCACCTTGTTGACCAAAATATGATCACGTTCATTCATAAAGGGGGTTTTTAAATTTTGAAAAATAGGGTCAATATATTGTAGGTGTTAGAGGGGGTGATGCAGGGTAGGATGGAGTTATAAGTATTGCGGTGTATAAAAGTGGGAATTTGGTAAAAATAAGGGATATCTAGTCAACATAGATTTTTTTATTGGC
Organism: Picea sitchensis; assembly: GCA_010110895.2. Lineage (NCBI taxonomy): Eukaryota > Viridiplantae > Streptophyta > Pinopsida > Pinales > Pinaceae > Picea > Picea sitchensis. The sequence continues at coordinate 107,125 of SNQJ01S0000741.1, read as the reverse complement.
AATATGTATTGGGATGGTGGTTCAACAAAAGGATTTTGGAATGTATTTTTCAATATCTGGTGAAATTAGGGGTATTCTTTAATATCCCACAAACGCAGGTGCTATTTCACATATTCACTAAGTGGAGACCCTATTTCCTTGACATAATAGTCAACATTAGTGTCAGAGAGGGAAGGATATATAGGTTGCAGGGAAATCCTATTAGAGGATACAAGGTGATCTTTGATCATGGATTGATTTCAATGATAGAGGATGAGGAGCGAGAGGCTTCGAAGGGTGAACAACAAAATGATGAGAAAAGTTCATAGACTTCCAGGGTGGGGAGCTAACCTTCAACTAGAAAGAGGTTGTTCTCCCTTTCTAGTTCTATCGAGAGATCGATTTGGTATAAAATGGCATTGATGGATGCTTAGGAGTAGGAGGCTCCTAAAAGCACATTGAGGGAGAGTAATCCTTCAATGATGTTTCCAAAATTTATGGCATTAATATGTAGAGTCGTCGATTCTGAGAGCTAAAATATTCAATAAGAAACTGACCAGTAGGGTTGGAGGGATGCTAGTGAGAAGGATGATTTGTGTGGCATTGTGCTAGGGTTAGAGGGATAACCGGTTCTAGGTGTCTCTTCAAGAAATACCTCCCTCGCTAAGAGTGAGTGTCGATGCTTGGTAGCATTCAATAGGTATTTTCGCATAGGTCTAAGTGTCTAAACATGTGGAAGTCATATAAATTATTCTACCTTAATAATTTACTTTAACTAAAAGAATTATTAAATTAAATCTCTTTTATTAATGAGTTGATTTATTTAAGGAAATGATAAAATTAATTAGCATTTAATATTATCCATTGATCTCAAGTGAGGTGAGAAGTAATCTCAATCGCCAATCACTTTGCATACTAGGGTTAGTTCATAACTCAGTCTTATAAAAGTGAGTCTAGCGTGAAGGAGAAGACACTTTCAAACAAAGACAAAAAAGAAGGAATTTTGATGGTGTTTATTTAATCAAGAGTGTAGAAGCAAAGAAGGACTTTTTCTTATAGTTGAGAGAGAAAAGAAGAAATTTTTCTCAAGGATTGGATCAAGAAGGAATGTGATTCAAGGAGATCTTGGATAGGTGGAGAAGGACTTTCGTCTAGATATCAGGTCAAGGAGAAGAAAGAATAGAGGAAACCACAAAGAGGTTTCAGCAGAGTGAAGCCACAGGAAAGGGTCGAGGCATAAAGAGTTTTTTGTACAGTGCTTGAGGTCGTGTATGCAAGAATATGTGGAGACAAACGTGTATATACAGGATTACTTAAGGAAAGGAACATACACCTCAAAAAGTGTGCTAGATCTCGGTCATACAACATAGTACACTTTTCCAGGGTTTTTTGTAGTTGTATTTCTCTCAATAGGACATTATCCCTATTACAGGAGCCATTATTTTATCATAATAAAATTATCTCAACACTTGTTTTACCTTCGATGTTTTTGGAGGGGTATCTACCCAAAAATATTGGTTTTTATGTCTGAATGATTTGGTTTTCAATATTTCTTCTGCTATCTTTATTTGAGTTGAGTATTCCAACAATGTAATTTTGTTTTGTGAGTTGCTAATCTAATTTGCAGTAAGGAAATCACTAGATAAAAAGATACCTAGGTGTTGGAGTAAGAGGATTTCAACATGACATTAGAGAATGTTGAAAATCAACATCCATTGTTATATAAATGATGTCTCCATGAACTCAACCACATCAAGGGATGTTTTCTCAAACTAGATAAGCATATGAATAACATCTACATATTTTTCAAATATTTAAAAGATCTTTATGATATACTTCCTTCCTTATATTTCAAGTGTTTACATCCATCGATTTTATATTCATATGGAAGGGGGATGTTACTCGTGACATTTGTTAAAATAATTAAAAAGTACCTAGGCAACTATTTCTCATCACCTAGACACTTAAGGGGTGAAAAAGTGCCTAATGTGGACCCTCGTCATTTAAGTTGTGAGAGATAAATTAAAATGTGACTTTTATAGACTTAGGGAAAGTGGGTGACTTAAGTGAATTTATTTCCAACATTTATCTCATCCAATCTCCACCGTTGGATGAGATGACTCTTGAGATTCCCTCATGAGGATGACTAGGGTATGAGGGCACACCCATTCTTGAGTAGTTGAAACATTTTTGAGAGAGAAAGAGAAGAGGAAGTCGAGCTTGAGGAAAGAGAGACATTTGCAGAAGTTGAGGGCATGTTTTCCAAGGTAGCAATCTTGCATATAAATTGAGGATGGTACAACACTTGACTCGACCGTACTGTACGTATTTTGGGAATCCGTACTACTGGTTCTTGGGAAAAACTTTCGAGGCAAGGTACAACAACTTTGTGGAGGCCGTACAATACATATTTTGAAAGTTCATATAGAAACAAAGAGGAGCATTCCATACAATAAAAGTACAAAATGCATTCCAAGGCAGTGTGGCATGATTTTTGAGGTGCATTTATTGCACATAAACTGGTACAACAAACACAGAAAAAGAGGGCACAATTTTTGAGGTGTTTCGTACAACATTTATTGTTGTAACAACCATATAGTCATATGGATTTATGGCACATAATTCGAGGATAATTCTGTACAACATTTATTGCTGAGACAATTGTACACAATACAGATTTCTGGCACAATTTTCGAGGAGATGCATTCTGGGAATTTTCTGAAGGAGATTTGCTCAAATTTTTTTTGAGATAATTTTGTGAATTTTTTGCTGAAGATTAGACTGCTCTAAAATAATTCTCTCTGAAGCTCTGAAATAATAAAAAATCCCTCTCTCACTGGTTTTCCCCTTGTGGGTTTTTCCAGTGTTGTTATTAGACAAAAAATCATTCTGTTAAATTTTATGAGTATTGTGTTGCTGATATGTTTTTATTTTTGCATTAAAGATCGTTCAAAATCCTCATGTTTCAATTCTGAAAAAATTGTTTATATGCTGAGTTTATTTGGTTGTCATAAAACTAGGTTTGGGCATTAAACATTGGCTGAAAATCAGCGAGACTTGAAACTGGGTGGGGTCTGAAATTTTACAACCTTAATAATAATTCCATTATCTTGTTTAGGATTTAATACAACTCCATGGATTATTGAAAGTCAATGTATTCATTTAATATTGTAAATAACAACGCCATATGGATCTAACACTTTAAATTTATTACCGTCTTGGATTTCATGTCCTCTATACAATGTTGGGCACTACTAAAGTTAAAAATAAAAAGACACATATGAACAAATTTAGGAATTTTATCTAAAAGAAAACCAACAGGTTACATGTTTGATCATAAAGAATAAATTATAAAAAAGTAAAATAATGTGTACTATTTCTAGTATCATTTTCAATATAACAAATTTGAAGATCATGTCATAAGTGCAATATTTTGGAAAAATGTAATTAACTTTAGACAACTAAGATATTGAATAAAAAAGGGAGAGGGATGGGTTTTGTCCCTATAATTCCACTAACAAATGTTAAAGGAGTTTCATTTATCTCTACCATGGTTCACTTTGGATTTCATAAATCTTATGAACATGTTAAGAAACCTTTATTTTGGGAAGGCATCAATAAATACATCTAGACTTTTGTAGCGTCATTTGATGTTTGTCAATGGGACAATGGGGAGATAGTTAACAGTCCGAGGGAATTGCAACCACTACTAGTACCAACCACTATCTAGACTAAACTTTCTATGGATTTTAGTGTCTACATTCCAACCGTAAGAAACATATTAGTCATCATGGTTGTAATTGATTGGATTTCCAAATATGGTAATTTTTGTGTCCTACCGCACCCATTTACACCTTGCATAGTTTCCTAGGTTTTCATGGACTACATTTTTTAGTTATATGTTATTATGATTTACATTGTGTTATATTAAAACCCCGCATTCATAAGAAAAATTTGGAAGAAGTTATTTAAACTCCAAGGTACATAATTGAACATGAGCACAAATTATCATCCTAAAAATGATGGTTAAATAAAACTGGTAAAAAAGTGTTTGAAAAAATATTTGAGATGCTTGTATTAAGATAGGTAGAACCAATGAGAATAGTGGATACCCCTTGTATAATGGTGGTATAATATGAGTTACCATGGTTCTAACAAAATGACATCATATGAAGCAGTCTATTTCCAAACACCCTTCCAGTGGATTCATATTTACTAGGAACATCCATGTTTCAAGTAATATATTGCATGATTCACACTAGATAGGCCATCCTATACATACTTAAGGAAAATATGGTGATGGATCAAAATCACGCGAATAAATGTATTGAATACCAACACTTATATCATTCTTTTGCAGAAGGGGATTAGGTGCTTCTTCACATTCAACCTTATAAGTAGACCTCTCTCAAAGTTAGAGTCCATTGAAAGCTCATGAAAATATTCTATGGAATATATTGGATCCTCCAAAACATTAGATAAGTTTCCTATATATTGGCTCTTCCATCCCACTCCATGATCCATCCAGTCTTTCATATGTCTTGTTTGAAGAAGGTAGTGGGGTCAAAATGCTAATATTAGTATAACCTCCTAGAACTTGATGAAGAAGGGTTAATTTGGATCTAGATGGAATAAATATTGGCCATGAGAGAGAATCAAATATGCCAACACACCATATAAGAATTTTTTATCCAATGGAAATATATTCATCCATATGATGCCACTTGGAAACAAGCAATAATTTTACAATAGTTTATGCACCTCTAGCCTTGAAGACAACACTACTTTTGAAGGGGATGACATGTTAAGGTCCTACCCTAACTTCAATACCTTGGTTACTTAGTAGTTAATCAATTAATGTACAAGGTAATTTTATTTGAAGAAGGTCCATTATATGGTTAGTGAGTAGTTACATACTGTGAAAATGGTCCTCTTTAGTAATTAAGGCCCACTTGGTGGTTGGTACCCATTAATGATGAGACAACAAGTAGTCATGATTTTTTTGACTTATCTCTTTATAGGTTTACTCAAATTTCAAGTTTAGGAACTTAGTGCAAGCAGAAATAAATTCCACATATAACGAGTACCCACACTGCGTACATTTAGTATACCCACAATGAGAGGAAAACACTTGGGATTTAGGCCCTAAACGTAGCTTCTTTCACTCAATCACCATGGAAAACACCAAAAAATAACAACAAAGGCCATATCTAATGAATCTATAGCATTGGAGTTGAATATAGATGGGATTACAAGGTTTTTCCCATCGAGGATGGGTTTTGGGGACTTAACCATGGTTGAGGAAAGAAAAAAAATCTTCATGATATTGTTAAATCTTCTCAATATCAATAACCTTGAATAAATCCTTTAACTAACACAAAACTCCTCTATGTGGTTATTTGCGGGCCTCTAAGTGGGATATGGGAGCCATGACTAGGTTTTTTTAAATGGAAATGAGATTCAAGGAATAAAAGTTTTTAGGTGAAAACAATGACCTTAAGCCCTAATTGAACATTCGCGAGCTCAAGCACCATGAACAACACCTTAAAACCTCAACATGATCCCTATAGTATAAGGAGTATTTAGCATCTAAGTTGAATATGGTTGTGATTACAAGGCCTTGGGAATAATATATGGGTCTTGTTACTTGACCATCATCAAGGGAGGGATATAACAACCTCCACTACGAAGACTTTCTTCTTTGGCTCAAGCACCATCGATGAGTCCTTGAACGAAAACATATGAGATATATAGGGTATCATTGATTTCCAAGTGGGATATGGCCACCTTGACTAGTTTAGTTATTAACCAATAATAGGTCTCAAGGTATAACTAAGTTCAAGTGAGGACAACAAGAGACTTCTACCTAAAATGAAGCTTTTTGATATCAAGCAACATGAATAACATATAAAACCCACAAATATTATAACGATATATAATTCCATGAACATATCCTTAAACCACTACATGGGATCTGTTATCACATAAAATTACAAGGGTCAAAAATATTTTCAGTTTTGATTTTGAGTCATAGGTTTTCATTAAGTTTTAGGTTTTATGCCCCTTTTCTATATTCATTTTTCAATTTTTGATGTAAATAAAATAAGGTTAGTTCTGGATTTGGTCAAGAGTCATTGGGTTATGCATTGATATCATAACATGTTGGATAAAGCCTTCATGAGTCACATCTTTCAATTTCTCCACCATCACCCTGACATGTCACCTCTTCCATGTTGTACGCAGACCCCTCCTTTTGTCACCATTTCCCATTTAGATGTCAAATCAATTTTTATCTGTACGCTGCCAACTCACTAGGAGAGTTCACAATGCATTCTAAGTTACACCATGCATTCATTTCCATCATTGCATTTGTGGATCGTGTCAATGTAGATCTCCTTGTTTTTAGAACTAATATTTTAAACCAATGTCCAGGGATTATGTCATAAAGGATTTTAGCTATTTTATCCAAGTGTAAAAAACATTTTTGAGCTCGACGTTGTGAACCTGGTGCTGCAAACAAGCGCTACGAACTTGGCACTGTGAACTGGCTACAGAGGAGAGTTGGAGGTTGGAAATTTTGCAAGCTCCCCTATGCAAATTCAAAGATACCAGCATTCAACTCAAGGCTACCATGTACTCCATGAGAATTTTCACCTTATTTGAAGGTCAGGAAAGGGATTGTTAGCTATTTTTCCTTTTGGGCGCTACGAACTGGTGACAGGCGCTGCGAACTATCTCATTTATCTGCTGACAAGTTTCAAAACCCATTTCCATGTGCTCTGAACCTTTCTCATTAAGCCATAAGTATCCCCAAGTTTAGGCCACCTTTCCCACTAATCCATTTCACCTTCTTTTCTTATCTTTCCCAAGCATTACAAAACCCCTTCCATGGTGCTATGAACTTTGTGCAGCAAACCTAGCACTGTGAACCCTCTGTTCCAACACCTTTTACAAATCATGTGTTATGCAAGCTCAACCAACTTAATTACACTCCTATCTAATCTGAACTATAAAATTAGTCACATGTGGAAGCCAACCTGAATTTTGAAAAAGAGTAGTGATGTTATGAACAATTATGGGGTTGATAAAACTTGTTTTGCAAATATATGTTTTGATATCCCTTCATGATAATTTTTAGTAGTCTTTCCCCTTGTATTCCTGATTGAAAAATACCTTGTCTTATTCTTGGAGGTCAAATGAGCTGATAAGTACAAACTTTTTACACAGAACTAGCCTATTGGAAAAGTCTTGCCATTAAAACCCCAATCCTTTGTTTTCCCTATTTCACCTATAGAAATCATTAAATCTTGTGGTAAGGTTTTCTTAAAACAACATTAATGGATAGCTCACAACAAAGGAAGGATCACAAAGAAGGGGGAATTGTGAGAACAAAGCCCTATGATATGAATTTTTTTTATTATGAACCCTTGATCAAGGAAGTTTTCTAAAGAGTAGGCTGCATTAAGTTTTGTCAGAAAATGCAGAGAGGGCACCTAGAGGTGGCTAGGGAGTTTGCACTTAACTTCGATGGGACCAAAACTAAGGTTGGGATATTGGAGTTTGAGGTGTATGAATTGTCCATCTCAGCAACAACTGAGATACCTAACACTAGTAAGAGATGGTTCAAGGCCATGACCCTAAATGTTGCTTTCTCCAAGGAATTCCTCAAACTAGAATACCAAGGGGAGAATTTGTCAAAGGGAGTGCCCAAAAATCATATGCTAGAAGGCTTTGATAAGATGTTGAAGGTGATTCAAAGTTATTTCACCTGTGAAAGGAGATTTAACATGATATATCAATACCTGAAAGGAGATTTAACATGATATATCAATACCATAATATAAGGCTACTTCTACACTTCACACATAAAGATTCCATGAATCTCCCTTTCTACCTGTTTAGAAGTATTGGAAAAATGTATGACATGGTCCAAGCTAAATTGAAAGAAGTCGATACAAGTGTCTTCCATTCAGGCCTTATAAATATGTTGGTGATGGAGGAATTGAGAAATAAAAGAATCAATTGGGAAGCATTCATTACTTCTTCGCACTTCCAACTAAATGTTGCTCCCACTCCACAGTCTAAAATGTAAATCCCTCTTCATATTAACAAGACTGTATATTCAAAAATGAACAAGAAAAGAAAATGCACTAAGAATGATAGAGATGATAAAGTAACAAAGGATCATGAAGGAGGAGGACCTTCATAGTCTTCACAAATATAATCTCCACCTATGCCAGATCCCACTCCAATGAAGTTCCCTTCAAGAAAAACCACAGGCCTAAGAGGCAGAAATTTGGTGTTTCCTTCACCCAGTGCAGTTGACAAGGTCAAATCTAGGAGGCCTCTTACTAGAGCAGCAGCCAAGCAAGAGATCCATGTGAAGGAAGATACACTAGGAGTTTCAATCCAAAAGAAAGGTAAATCCATAACTGTTGGAGAGCCTATTGAAATTATTGACATTACTACTCCTCCAGAAGAGAGAAATCATACTTTTAAGAGGCTCAAAAGATAAATTAATGAGGCAAGGGCTGAAGTTGATGAAATGAATAAGGGGGAATTGGTTGAAAAGAAGACGATTAAGGGAATAATGGACATGTATCATGAAACTATTGACAAAGCCAAATTTATAGCCAAAAGGTTCCTTCCCTTCCATAGGCAGCTTAGAAACCTCTACAGATAGAACAGAGCTCACCAGGCACAACTCAGAGAACTAAAGGCAGAGCTACAACCTTTCAAAGAGGAGTTAGCTAAGAAAAATATAGATATGTTGGCTAAAGTTGCAACCAGGAGGAGCTCGAGAGTTAGAAAATAAAGAAGTTGAACACCTTATCTTTAAAACTTATTGATGGGTGTTGAGCTTACACTTTAGTAGTCAAAGTGTGACTTTTAGTGCTAACAAGATCCTTGTAGGGTATCTCTATCCTATTAAAGGGATATAGGCACCATATTAAACCACAACATAATCCCTAAACATTATCGTTTCTTGGGTGCACACCAAGAATATTTCTCGGGATAATGGTTGGGGTTCATTAACATCTAAGTGGGATATGGGTACCATGATTAGATTTTGTGTAGTTGAAATGGGTCTTGAGGCCTAAACATGGTTAGGGGAAAATAAGAGGCTTAAACCCCAAATCAATATTATTTATATCAACCACCATGGTTAGGGGACAAAAATACTTGGGCCTCTGGTGCTAAACATAGATTCTCAAGATTAATTTCCATGAACATGTGTGAAACATAACACAAACACTCTTTTATTGTTTTTTGGCATCATAGTTAGATATGTATGCCATTAGGAGGTGGATTTAGGATGGGTCACAGGGCCTCAACACTGGTTGAGGAAGGAAAAAATCTACCTCAATATACTGTTGAATATTCTCAACCTCAAGATATTCGAGCAAGACCTCGAACCAAGACATGCTTAATTTGTAGGGGTTCTTTGTAGGCCTCTAAGTAGGATACCTATGCCATGATTAGGTTTTTTGCAATGGAAATGGTTGTTAAGGATTAAACATGGTCAAGGGAGGAAACAATAACCTTAAGTCTAAATTGAACCTTCTCAAGTGCAAACACCATGAATAATACCTAGAAACTATGATATGATCTTGAAAGGAATCCTTTCCATATAAGTTAAATATGGGTTCTAATATGAGATATTGGGAATCATGAATGGGTCTCAATTCCTTAATCGTAGTTGAGGGATGGAAATAATAGCCTCCAATGCTCAACCTTTTGGCATAGGATAAAACACCATGGAAGTGTCCTTGAGCCACCATATATGATGTCTCTAGGGTGTCACTGACCTCCAAATATGATATCATCACCATGACTAGGTTATTTGTGAACCAATAATGTGTCTCAAGGTATAACCACATAATATCCATGTTCCCTAAATAACGATTTTTTAGCTCAAGCACCATCAACAACCCCAACAACCCATGAATCGTCTTAGGATATAGCTTCATGAACATGTCCTTAAACCACTACAAGGGATCCTTATAGGGTATCTATGCCCTACTATAGGTAAATCAATGCCATGATTAAACCATAACATAGGTCTAAAATAATAACATTTCTCAAGGCCTAAATGAATTTTGTTTAGATATTCCACATCATCCAAAACCTAATTTGTTAACCTGAATTAGATTACAATCCTAATACTTTAACAATAATTAGATTAAAATGGGAAAAAATCCATTGGACATAAAACACAAAACATGCCAAAAAGTAGACAAAAAAAAACCCACATTTTTTTGTCAAGGGATCCTCCCTCAAATTGCTAGGTAGGCCCACCATGTGGAGATAATCATATAAATAATATAACACATTCCCAACATTCTCCCACTTGTTTTTTTCTTTGAAAATACGGGCCCCAAGTTTTTTGAGATCGACAATTCAAGGGAGAAATGTCCATTGCTTCTCTACACCAAGAGATCTTCTCGGTACTAATAGACTCTGTCAATGAGTTTGCAACATTCTTCAAAGTCTCAACCTTCACCTGCAGCACCTTCTTGTCTTCAAACATATCTCTCACATAGTGGTATTGAACATCAATATGAATCATTTTACAATGATAAGTGGGGTTCTTTTCCATAAATATTCTAGTATGATTGTCACAATCTAAACATAAAACTTGTTGTACAAACCCAATACATGAACAAAATCACTACAACATATGGGTAGAAAAACCAATGCCTTACTCAAACAGTACCGAAAAAATCGGTCATATTGTCATATTTTACTTGCATTTTTTTTAATTAAAAAAAAAAACCTGACGTTCATTGAATAGCAGACGAAAGTGTCTTTATCATCGAATATACGACGATTGACCATATTTCTAATTATCAAATATATGACGGTTCACCAGTTCAATGATTTATCTACCAACTATTGACGAAGTCAATATTTTTGTCCATTAAGCACCATCTCTCTACTCAACATGAGATATGCTCATGACGAAAGTGTATTTACTATGTGTTGATGACTTTATACATTATATATAGAGAGATTTATTGAAATTGATTATTCAATTATTTTCTTGGGAAATGTCCATATAATGGTAATGGACTTGGGTTTATGTTGTAATTTATATGTTAAACTAAAATATAAATAATATGTTTATTCTTAATAAAACAAGAATGACAAGACATCACACTTTAAAGGAATAAATTAAAAATATTTTCATACATAATTTAGAAAAAAATAACATTAACTATTCTCACCCAATTCTCACTTAAATTGTAAAAATAATCAAATAAAACATATTAAATATATTTCTCACATTTATTTTAATTCTGATTTACCTAAATCATAAGAATAATCAAATAAGACATATTAAATATATTTCTAACATTCATTTTAATTGTGATTTGAATTCAATATATGAAAGTCTTTAACTTTTTTTTAAATATTCATTTTAATTGTGATCTACATCCAAATTACTTGAGTTTATATTTTATATTAATTTCTTTGAAATCATATTTGATTTCAATATGACTATTTTGTTTAATATTAAACTTTAAAATGGAGCGTGCAGACAACAACTGCCCAGAGCAGCACACTTCAGCGGATTGGGACCTCCTCAGTCTCCTCTTCGAGATAAGAAAGCTGCTCGGGGATCAGATTTTCCGCATGGACAGACTAGAACAACGCCTTGATATGTTCTATGCAGCACATTCGCGAGCCACACCGAAGAAGCAGTGCCCGACCTGCGTTGGAGTCTACGCCTTTCCTGCTCGATGGAAGCATGCAGCAACGGTAGACGACACACACCAGGGTTCAGAGGTTATATGATTTGTAGTCCTGGACTTTGTTTATGGCATAGTTATTTCAGTTTAAGCATTAAGCTAGTTAATCATAGTTGTCTCTTAGCTCTAGACAATAGCACCAGTTTTAAGACTTTGCCTGCTCGTCCCGGTTTCCTTCGGGCGGGACGCAGCAGAGACAACTTGGATAAATTTTGTTCTCTCTGCAAACAGGAAGACACTTGGACTTGGGTGCCCAGCTGTCCCGGTTTCCTGCTTAGGCGGGACAGCTGGCACCACCTTCAGACATGTTTTTTGCCGATTTTAATATAACAGGATCCACCCTTTTATTTACAAAAAAAAAAAATATTAAACTTTAAAATATATCATAAATTAAATTAGATATTTAATTTAAAACTTTTTAATTTAATATAAAAAATATATGGAAGCTTGTGAATTAGTTTAAGAAATAGAGAGATTTAAATTAAAATTTTATTAAATTAAAATGTAAATATTTTTATTCCATTATTACAAATATATAATTTATTACAAATATTTTCATAATATTTATTTATTACAAATATAGTCTGAGTGGGCCTAATGATTAAAAACATGTGTTTTCTCTTAAGAGATCACAAGTTCAAATCCTATTATCCTGGGAAAAGAAAATTCAAAATATCATCTGAAAATTATATCAATAAATTTTATATGCGAAATACACAACATATTTGCAAAAAAAGACCACATATTTAACGCAATGGAATAGTGAAATTAGTCATACTTATTCTTATTTTATGAAACGTTTAACCCCTTTCCAAAGTAAGGAATTGATTTGGATCTATATTACTTGTTTTAAACCAATTTTTTTAGACTTATATAAAGTCTGTGTTTTTTTTTTTAAGTAAAAATATCAGTTTTTGAGTGGCCAAGTGATGTACATACTTAAATTAAAAATAGATGATGAAGATATATACCTTTTTCAAATAGTAGTCTAAACGTTATATTTTTTTGTTTTTTTTGGTAATTTTTTTTATTTGATTTTGCTCGAAATCCGGTGATGGATGGTTGGATCTACATATTTGAGTGGCTAAGTTTGTATAATCCTAGTGCTCCACGGGTTTCTCAGCAACCTAAATCCATTTATGCATTCAAAAATACAATTTAAACAACAAAAAATAGAGATTTTGTCCAAATTTACATCACTGATTCCTGCCAAAAAACCCAAAAAGTAGAACGTTTAACCAACACCATTTTTCAATACTATCGTAAAGTAAGGGAATTCAAAGCTGAGTTTTGTCCAAAATACTTATGAGATAAATTGAAAAAAATTATTTGTCATTATTATATTGATTAATTAAGAATTAATTCTCCAATTTCTCTAATTTTATGAATCATATCATTTACACAATTAATTTATGAAAGATACAATTACTTCAAGGTTTACCTATCACCATGCTTGCTTAAATCATTCGTAAAACCCAAGATACTTGGAATTTTTCATTGATAATGATATACATGCAATTGAACGCTCATATATCCTTCGTCATTCATGTTCATGTGTTCATTCATTAGGGAATATTGAATGAAGATTTTGGACAATATCTATGTAAGTTTATGTATTCTCTATCATTCATTATAATTTAAACTATAATGTTTTTTTCAACTACTTGAATGCATGTATTGTCGTTGGATACTTTCAAACTTTGTACCATCATCATCATTTCTATGAGTAACTTGAATCTCATAATTCCCTATAAGAACTACTTGTATTAATAGGGTATTGTGTTGTGATTTTTCACACCTTAGGGATAATATATTTGTATTCATATTTTCAATTAAATGATTCATCTCTAATGTTAATCCAATATATACACTTTGTTGTTAAAAGTGTAATTATTAAATTTAGTTAGTAGATATTTAATTATTCTACTTTTCTACATGTTTTAGTTTAGAATTTAATTACAAATATAAATTCTTTTGAACAAATTTTGAAATTTTATTTTAAGTTTTTTTTTTCTTCATTTAAGGAAAAAAAATAGTTGATGTCTCCATATTTTATCTATTAAAATTTTTACTTTTACCTCTACATCACTTTCTCCTTTTTCACATCTTCAACCAATTGTTTTTGCTAATTTGTCTTCTTTATCAGTTGATTCATATCACTTTATTTAATTTAATTTTAAACATGAACCATTTATGCTTCTAGAACCAATAGCATTTTCAAAAAGTTCTCAAAGACCTTATTGTTCCATTCATTTAACTTATTTTTTATATTTTGAAACTTCATAGAAGTGATGTAGTTTTTAGGTTCAATCAATCATTTTCAATGTTGGTATTTGTGGATTAGGTTGTTGGTATTTGTGGACTAGGTGGTTAAGTCATATGTTCAAAAATTCAAATCTAGAAAAAAGATGTTATTAGGTGTAGCTCCTTTGTTAAGATCCAAACATATAAATTAATGTTCTAGAAAGGATCCATAAGGAATGGCAGCTAAGTTAAAACATAAGTCTAAGGAATGACACCTAACTTAAAACATAATTCACAAAGAAGAGTTATTGGGCCCTTATTACATAAAAGTGGAAATTTTACAAATATTTTTATATGAGCTAATAAAGACCAATTACTTGAAGATTATTACAAATTATGAGCATACACATAAAATAGCTCATGCAAATATTATAATACCTAATTACACTTTTGTGGTTAGGTACATAATAAACATCCATCAATGAATTAGAGATTAAAAAAATTGAGAAGGTGCTATTAGGTCTTCTAGTTTAATTTCTAGTTTATGTTCATCAACCCCAAAGATGAGGTTGAGATTCAACCTCCTAAGATCTAAGTGAGATTTATCTTGAATGAACTATTGATTTTTAGAATATTTGAGCTATGGTATATTGACAAACCCCATATATTTCCACTGAAATCCTTATTGATTCCTTTTGTTTCTTTTCAAATTTGTGATTTTACTTTTCCATTTTTTCAATGAAGAGATTGACTTGTTATATACAAAAAAATTAGGTTTTGCATTTCAGTGCACATGTTTTATTTTTATTTTTTTCTGGTTGTAGGGAATATGCCTTAAATATTCAATGATAACATTTTCATACATTCAAGTATGATGCTAATGCACATAAACATTTATAGAAATCTACTGAGTCAAAAAGATCTCCCCTTAAACAATAAGAGGACCAATTTTCCAAACATGGCCAATGGAAATACAAATCTAGAACTCAAGTTTTGCTAGGGGGTAGGGGCCTTTAGTGAACCCTTAAAAACATGCTTAATTTTTATTTTAGATTCATTGCAAATATTGTTTTCAATCTCCTCTTACAATATTGGTTTGATTTAAAACTAGTAAATAAATCCTCCACTTCATCCTCTAGTCCTAACCAACAACCTATGAATACTCAATTCCATGTCCTTGATTCCTTGAATGATATTTAATGGATTTCATATCATACCTAACTTATCATATTGTCAAATAGTCTTAGTGAGTTCATATTTTCAAATTTCTCTCATCATGGATCCTCTTCAGTCACCTAGCTCCATTTATAATGGTCCCAACATTGGTAGATTCCCTTTGGATGTGTCTACTACATGTACTGCACTCATTCTTTTAATTGATTTTGAATTCGTCCAAATCTATTATGTTTGAGTATATGGGAATTGTATGATATTAGTTAAACATTAAATGCATAACATTATATCTAAATATATTAATTTTTCTGAGAAATATTAAATTCAAATGATTTTAATCATTCTATAGCTACACACACTCGACATTTACACATTTCACAATATGAGCATGTAACACACCCAACCCCCTTAGTATCATTTAAAGGGNATTATATCTAAATATATTAATTTTTCTGAGAAATATTAAATTCAAATGATTTTAATCATTCTATAGCTACACACACTCGACATTTACACATTTCACAATATGAGCATGTAACACACCCAACCCCCTTAGTATCATTTAAAGGGCTGGGGTATTAATTGGTTTTTCTTACATTCAACTACCTCAAAACCTCTTCAAAAGGGCATCGTCGTATTTTTCTCGTCAAGAGCTTTCTAATGACTATAATTTTCTCCAAATTCGAGATCTGGATCGAAAGTTATGGTTTTTTAAATCTTTAGGTCTTTCTCCATTATAATGCCACGTGGCACCCACATGGCTCCACATCACCTATATACATTTCACATGACACTGCCATGTCGTGACATGTCATCCCTATGAGGATGTGGCAACTGATATGGGATTTTTCATGGTACTTGCCACCTCATTCACCCGACGCTCAGCTTATCAAGTCCTGGAAGCACAACCCTTATCGTATTACACAACCCTTGAAAGGCCCAGTCCGACATGAGTTGGTGCCTATGGTAAAACAACCCATTATATGGCACCACTTGTCCATTGTGCCTTGGTTAAGTGACGTCATCCCATGTCACATTAGGTTGTTGGACTATCAGGCATCAGGGCGTCGAATCTCCAGTATTTACTTAAGTTGGTTCATACCCCGATCTGGTATGATTTAGAGCATTATACACACGTCTCTAACTCGTAATCGTACCCATATTTACCCATGGTGTGACATGTATCCATCAAGCATCGGGATACCAAGCCCTCCAGCTTCTCCCCACATCAAAACTCTCTAGCAGTCTAGGGTCCAATTGACCCCCCTTAGATCTAACTATTAGGAATTAACAGAGCNTACCCATATTTACCCATGGTGTGACATGTATCCATCAAGCATCGGGATACCAAGCCCTCCAGCTTCTCCCCACATCAAAACTCTCTAGCAGTCTAGGGTCCAATTGACCCCCCTTAGATCTAACTATTAGGAATTAACAGAGCCATCCTACGGATGCTCGCCTCAACTAGACCCATGATTTAAACCTTAGTGAATCCTCTGTAGACACATCATGAAACATAATGACTTGTCATGACACATGGCATGGAACTTGGCATGTCACATATCACCCATACATGTGGAACTTGACATGTGGAACTCATCTACCTTACCGATCCTCATCCAAATATTCCAAATCAGTGTGACACATGGAATATCCTCTGAGTGACACGTGGAATTCCTATGTGAACTAATGTGGGGTGCATATTATCACAACGAACCCATCTCACCCTGTCAGGTGCTAACACTTGTCCATCATGCATAGGTCATGTGGCATTTTTTGACGTCATATCGGATCACTGGCCACTAGCCTTCCTTGTCCTTCGACAAACCCAAATCGCCTGATCCAGTATGTGTTGTTCACTCATAACACATGGCCCTCTTGTATGTTTCCACCTACCTTGATTAATGTTATGACAAGTGGCTACCAGACACCGGAACATTCAGTCCCTGAGTGAGAAAATTATTTTCTTCCTAACTCTATGCATAGTCCGAGATTAGCTAGCATTATGGATACATGGAAATCATACCACTTGACACATATAACTCATTTTCCCCAAGGGTCCTTGTCCAATCCTGCCAAAACTATGTGACATGTGGAACCACATTAGAGTTACACATGGCCTTTCCTTGTTGTGGCAGGTGGACCACCTGTTGTGTGCCACGTCGCCGCCAGGAACTAGGTGTAAAACCTTACTGGTGATGTAAGTTTGGATATCTTCTAGTGCCAGGGGTTATGAGGGGATTAGATAAACTAATCTCATAATTAGGAGATCGTTAATCACACTTATCACGGTGTTATGATCCCATGAGATCTACAGTCTAGATTCAATTCGTGAATTTGATCGACGGTTGATTCTACGCCGCCCAGTTAGACTTTTCCATACCCAGATCTATGATGGAGATTATTACACCATTTGATCTGATGGCTCATATCAGATTCTTCCCAAATCCAACGAATTATATTTTTAGGGCACTCTTCCAAAAGTTTAATTCTAATTGGGGTTCACTCTTTTCTCTCCTACAACCATACGTGGATAGGTGTCAACCTATGACACCATGGCCTCCAAGCTAGCATACTACATCAATATGACACCACTCTCCCTCTCTCCCTAAGGCTTATGTAAAAAGGCATGGGACCAAGGTATCAAACCTTGGTCCCTAGAAATTGGCGTGTCGGGACTTCCAAGGGGGTTGGACTTAGAGTTCTTCCAAGGTTCGGTGATTTGGTTTCCCGTGACATGAAACTCTCTCATGAGATTGGTTACAAAACTAGATGGATTAGATCGCCTTGACACTGTGATATTATGGTGGGTACTAATCCATCTCTGGATGGTCAAGATCGATTCCAACTTAGGAATCAACGACCACTGAGTTTCACCAATTATTATAGGAATGTCGATGGGTAACCCACCCATTCTTTGAAATAGGATTAAATCGCTTCATTTTTCTCTCATAAATGTCGTTCAGTTTCCTTTAGGCTCTTTTATGCCATTTACTAGAAAGAGATAAGCCTGTTTTTGGGAATCCACATGGGATTAAATATCCCATAGATCAACGAAATCAAGGAGAGGGAAACAATGCCAGAATTTATATGTCTTTCTTGATACTTCTACACATAGGCTTAGTTATTAATTCATTACTCCTTTCCGACAATATTTCAGTAATTCATTGGAATTTGTTTATTGACATTTAAATCTATTTCCTTCTTATAGGAGACCCATTAATAAGACATGTACATTTAATATCTAATCACAGTTACAAACTCTTTGTTATCGATCAAATTACATAGAGTGAGAGATAATTATCTGTTACAAGTTATAGCTATCCAATTGAATATGGGCGTTGGTATTTCCACCCAATCGTAGGCTCTACATGCTCAGTCACTTCGGGAGCATGCCACCCCAATGTCAAGCCATGATACCACCAAGGAATCCCTCTCTCTCTGGTTCTCAACAACTTTTGAAGGACACTCTCCCTCACACCCACCTAGCCCAATCCTTAACAAAGTTTTTCAAATACCTTCCCAATATCAAGCTCGTAACCTTCCCATCTCAGGTTGGGTCTCTAGATTCTCCCATATAAGACTTAGAGCTCCAACTCTTTTTTTTGTTACTGTGTTTTTACATAGTCTATCCTCTTTCTCCAATACAATCTCTTTTGAGTCCTCCCTCTCCTAAAAACTTTCTTCTTGATCTCTTGTCTACCCTCATGTGCTTCTCTTGCATGCATCACCTGGGAAGGTTCTTGACCTGTCCCCTTCCTTAAGTCAAGAGGAAACCCGTGGATCCATATTTTCTGCAAAAACGGTACCCTATGGTATCTTTAGTTAACACTTTCAACTATCCTAGCCTATTCTCCCATACCTAAATTTATTTGGCGTAGTTGGTTTTACAACAACTATCCTTCCTCATTAACTGGCTTTCCTTGAAATAAGGGTTGAGGAAAATAATATGAATATCAAATATTATCAGCAAGGAGGTTTGGGTCATCTTTAGCATGATGAATCCATCTATAGGTTTTCTCACCCTTTCCCCTATTAGTATCATGGCCAGTAATTTCAAGGATTCTCCCCACAGTTAGCGGGTTGGCATTTTAAATCAAACAATAATACATTTACAAAGTTTTTATGCCATTGCATGGTAACCATAATTCATGATTAATTACACAAAATCATAGGTTTAGAAAAGGGGGTGTTACAATTCCCTCACCCTTTAAAAGAACATTGTCCTCGATGTTCTTCCTTAGTACACCCGCCATTCCTTCATCCTTCAACTAATTCAACAATGTTTCTTCTTCTTGATCTGGTCCTTTCCCAGACTCTTGGAATTATCACATGCCTACAACAATTTCAAACAATAAGCATGTCAATTCATAATTTCATGCAAAAACATTTTATTGTTGTTCACAATTCAAGAGGAAAAGTTGTATATGATCACAATACTTATTTTTTCATTTCATGGATATGCATCCATATGGATATCTCATTCACTTGGCTCACTTTTTTCCTTGACATAACCATCGTTTGCATGATCACAATCGACAGATTACAAGAAATATCAATGTATCCTTTTCTTTGGGGTCACTCACCCTCCAGACCTAGGCTCAGGCATCCCCATCTCTGCTATACAGTCCCTCAGGAGATCCATATTACCTTACCAAGGAATTATCACGCAAGAATAATTTTTAATAATTCCTTGAGTCTTACAATCGAGGCATCCCTCCAGCTTATGTCACCACAATACATCATTCTATGGGGATCACGACTTATCATAGGGTTCTCATGTCACTACAATAGCCATTTTCCATGCTTTCCAACATTGACAACCATCATCTGTCCTCCCTGGACATATATTTTTCATCTCACCTGTATCACATACATACAAAAATTCATGAGGTGCTTTGATCAATTCCAATGAAATTTCTTTCATATCTGTCTCCCATAGATTTCAAATTTCACATTTTCATTTTTAGATCTATTCCACATAGGAACTAGATTCACAAGTATCAGATTTCATTATCATAATAGTTTGTCTCTTTAATAACCAACAGGAATTGGTCCCCCTTGTGGAATTATTTTTATGCCATATCCAAGACCCTTTTTCCTGCAATTCATTCTTCACAAAACCAAACAAAATTGTTAGTTCTGATGCACTATATATTTTCATTGCACACTTGTAGTGGCTTCCAAACTATTTCAAAAATGTGCATACTAAAACTCATATCACTTCCATCTATTCAATGGTATAAAGTAAAAGGAAATTTCAATTACTTGCACATGCATCATTTTAGCATACCAAACTTTTCAAAATCCACTCAAACATTAAATGAAATTGATCAATGTGCCAATGTCCATGGACACATTCACACACATTGCATCCTTGCATAAATTAGATTATTACATTTTATGTTAGGTACTTTTCCATGGTTTGTTGGGTTTTCAACCAACCTATCACCATATCGATTTTCTATCCATATTCATTATTACAACATAACTATTTTTTTCTTCTTTTAGTTGATCATGTCATCAAATCAACATACATTTTATGAAATTAAAATTTTATATGGATGGACTCAAGCATTATTTCTCCTCTGGTAACCAAGGTGCAAACCTTTATGGCTTCCTGATTTCTCTATTTACCATTCTTTAATTCTGTAGAGCATTGGAAGATCTTTCTTCCATAATGGGCAGTCCCACACATGCCTTCTCTCTTACCACATGCATCTCCTCAATGAATTTAGTCAATGTGATTCTTATCAACACTTATGTTCCCAATCACTCCTTGATTGGTCAATGTATTCATGGCATATTTTTCATAAATTTCTTGCAATGATCTCAATCATCCTTGGTTTCCAAAGGTTCCTCCCTCTGTCCTTCAAGTTTCTCCTTTCTTAATCATACCCTTCTTGGGTATTAATGGCATACAACAACCACTCAAAATTACATGCATATCATCAAATAATAAAAACATTTCATAAGGGATTCTTACACAATCCCTTTTAATTTACCATGTCACATGGGCATGAGCACTTTTATACCTATTCTGGTTGCCAACACCCTTTCTATCATTACCTCATCAATGGTTCTTTATGAGGACTCCCAAATTCCCATCATCTTCTTTTCTATTCAAAATCCTTTCGTATTAATCCTTTTCTTGAGGTTGTCTACCATTGACAACTATTCTTCCTCAACAACTTCAATAATTTCCTACAATATGACATGCATATTCACATTTAAAATTATGTCAGTTGTCATGTTAAATAGAATGCATTTATCATAAAATTTGAATCAATAAACATTTTGAGATATGTCCTAGCATATCTAAATGCACTCCATGACACTATCCTCAATTTTTTCATCAGGGTAAAAAAATTCAAATTTCCATTTGTTCATATGGTCATACAACCATCAACATTTCTCGTTCTAAAAGTATCCACATACTACAACATATCGGTCTATCTCCCTAGATAAACATAATAATAATTAGGAAATGAGTTAAGGGACTCTTCCCTTTTCCAACTCCTCCTACATAGCTTGGAAATTTCAGTCCAACTGAGTTATTTTCCAAAGCCTCACTTCCTTTACACAATATGGCTTAATCTAAGCGTGTTACTTAACATGTTTGTTAATTTTTCTATTATTACCCGTTGTGTTTATTTCCAAAGTTGTTCTTTTAAAGTATACACCCTGTCTCAAAATTTCAGAACTTGAATGTGAGAAAAGTTCCCTCCTTTTATCCTTCTTTGCTTATCCAATTTATCCCTCTTGGGATCTTCCTACTCTCTTCCTTGAGCAGTCTCAATCAAGTTCACCTTGACCTCCCATGGATATAACAACGTGCTACAAAAACACACTTTTTGTTCACGATGAATTATGAGCCTCTGCATTCCGCAAATTACCATTCAGACATCATTATGGTCGACGTTCATTTGTCAGTGTTCTTTTCATACATTTATGTTTTAGAATGTAATACATGATTCTTATGTAGATAGGCTTGCCATGTACAACCTAATTTTCCAGCATTCATTAACATTATAACTCTGTTTTCCTAACAAAGTCTTTACACAGTTCCTCCACCAAGAATTCCTTTATCATGCAACTCTCTTGTTTCATATCTGTCACTATCCAAAATGACTTCAATATAGGGTCAGATCCAACTTTATTATTTCATACCCAATATCCCATAAGGAATAAGAGCATGCATTCTTATGATGCATTTCAAATACATTCAAATAGATATATTTACATTATCAACTTGCTTTCAAGTTGTGCTTCCATGCACTTAACCACATGCATTTTCATGTTGTGTGTGTCCACCACTGGAACACTTCACAGTTTCCACATTGCCTATCGATTTAATTCATTCTATACATGATTGTTCACAATCATTTACATGCAGTCTTTAAATGCATAATCATGTTTCCTTTCATGATGACAACATAACATCTTTATTCATTTACTCTTTCATCAATTTATACTAGATTTTCCAAAAGAGTGGAGTACATCCTCCTCAAGCTAGTATTCAAACAAACTAATCATGATTCTTAAAACGAGGTCATATATGCGTCTATGGCATTACTTAGATCTGGAAAGTAGAATCTTTCCTCACTTATTCTGGCATTCATATCATACCTTTAAACATGTATATGTACTATATTTACATATATGTATGTGCATCACTTGCACCTTTTTACCTCATTCATTCATATTTATCTAACATCATCCATTTTTAATGACACCTTACATTCACTTACATGACCGATCTCATAAATAAAATCATAATTATGATGCCCTCTTTACAAGATAACAACCAACTAAAGGTCACTCTTGCTCACTGCTCTTTTAGCATTTCTTCTTATCTCCCTTTGAGGAATATCATACTTCCTCAATTTATTATTTTAACGAAAACACTCAAACCCTTAATCATATGGTCAGTCATGGAATTATTCAATCCAGGAAAGAACACTCCTTTCCTTATTTCCCTCTTATTTAAGTAGTCATATCATGCTTTCAAGCATACAAGTATATCTATGTATGTATTATGCATGTGCATTGCTTGCACAATTTTACATTGTTCTTTCATATTTATCTGATATTAATATCAGTATTCAATAAAGAGAAATCACAACCATCCACATTATTATTCTTAAATACATATTCATTCCTCTCTTCATACTAGGAAACTCTATAACGCATTCAATCTACACACTCAAGAATCTACTTACATATAAGGAAGTTCAACATGAAATCTCACTACTGTACCCCTTCTCCCATATCATTCACATGAATTAGAATTTCAAACTTCCATACATTTCCTCCATAGAATCTTACAACCATTCATATGACAAGTCCCATAGGGACACTCAAGTTTATGTTGCCCTATTTTTCATGGAAACAACCAACAAAAAGCCACTCTTTCCCAACTATTATCAACGCATCCCACAATGTCAAAAATGGTAATATATAATTACAACATTGCCCAATGCAACAAGACAACGATTCTACTTTTCTTCCTACCTCTAACTATTCTTGGTCAATAGACCTCCACCAAGAAAATTCCTTCCCATATTTCCTTTTACTATTGTAATGAGTATACTAAGTCATATTCATATCACTATCATCCCCTATGGATGTCAATTTAACCCATTGGTCATATATAATTGCTTCAACATTTCCTTTATCAGACCTTGGGTCAGCCTTTCCTTTATCATTACAACCCTATCATGATAAGGCACTAGGCATCATCATTGTTAATATTTCATTCATGTTGTTAGTTTCCCTGTTGTCATCAAGCCATCATTGGACAAAATTATATGTCAATAGATCATACCTTACAACTCATCACAAGCTATACTAAGTCTATTTTCATGTTATGTTCATGCCACCATTACCATATGCATTACAACATAAAGCCATCTTTCATTTTTATGCATATTCTAATACTCAGTCGATAGACATGTGCATATATTTCTACAACTAAAAGATTGTAAAATGGTTGATATGTCTGTCTCATTGTTCCTTTTTACAAGGTCAGTAACAATCCTGAAGGACTCCTCTTTATCTTTCTTATATGGATTATCCTCGTTGTAGGTTTCCACCATTATAGATCAAGTAAATTGACCTTACATACTTTCCATCCATCCTCTGATCATGAGGAGTTTCATATACTTGGTTTATTCTTCTATTTAAGAAATACTTAATACTTACAAGGGTCCTATCAATTCATACTATTTTTTCTTTAAGCACAAGGATTTTTTTTCCATAAGGGTCTTAACCCTTATATAATCAGCCATTTTAAATGCAAGAGACATTTCCTACCCTAACAGATAGACAATACTATACTTATCCAAAAAATTTAGTTCGTGTCCCTTGTCTGGTCTCAAGCAACTTCATAACAAA
Organism: Picea sitchensis; assembly: GCA_010110895.2. NCBI lineage: Eukaryota > Viridiplantae > Streptophyta > Pinopsida > Pinales > Pinaceae > Picea > Picea sitchensis. Next base: position 82,580 of record SNQJ01S0000741.1, on the reverse strand, counting down.
ATTTATACCATTCACATTCATATCTTAACATTAATTCCCATCAATATATCCCTACTCTTTTAAGAGTAGTTATCAACTTGACAAAGGAAAAATATAATCCCTCTACTAAAATACACCATGGTGCATTTCCAATGTGTAATTTCAATCTATTGTCCTCCTCCTCAAGGAAATCGTACAAATAATGAAAATGGTTTTTATTGCAAAGAAGATCCTATAAATAGGCTCATATTTGTCTTATTATATTATTCCTATGATTGATCTCTATCCCATCAAGGCCTAGTGTTGTAGTATATTCTGATACCACTTTGCAACACACCCAACCCCATAGTAGCCTTTAAAGGGATGGGGTATCAATTATTTTTCTTTCCTTCAGCTACCTAAAAACCCATTCAAAAGGGAACCATCATCTTTTTATCTTCGAGATCTTTCTAATGACTATAATGTTTTCCAAATCCAAGCTCTAGATTGAATGTTATAGATTTTTAAAGCTTTAGGTATTTTTCCATTATAATGCCACATGACACCCACGTGGCTCCACATCACCCATATCCATCTGACGTGGCACTTCCATGTCGTGATATGTCATCCCTATGAGGACATGGAAACTAATATGGTCTTTTACATGGTACTTGCCACCTCATCCACCCAACCCTTGGCTTATTGGGTCATGTAATCGTATCCCTTATTGTATTACATAAACCTCAAAAGGCCTAGTCCCACATGATTTGGTGCCTAGGGTACAACAACCCATCATATGGAAACACTTGTCCATTGTTCCTTAGTTAAGTGATGCCATCCCACATCATTTCGGGTTGCCAAACTATCGGGCACTCAGGTGTCATCTCTCCAGTATTTACTTAAGCTGGCTCATACCCTAATATGGTATGAGTTAGCACCTTGTACACATGGATCTAACTCACAATTCCACCCATATTTACCCATGGTGCACTAGGATACCAGGATACCAGGATACCAGTCCCTCCAACTTCTCCACACATCAAAACTCTCTGACAGTCCGAGGTCCGATTGACACCCCTTCGATCTAACGGTCGGGAATTAGCGGAGCCATCCTACAGATGCTCGCCTCAACATGACCCATGTTTGACAACCTCAACGAATCCTCTACATAAACGTCATGACATAGAATGACTTGGCATGACATGTGGGATGTTTCTTGGCATGACACATTCCACCCATACCACTTGACACATGACACTCATCTACCTTATGAATCCAGATCGTCCAAATATATCAAATCTATGTGAGACATAACATCTCCTCTAAGTGACACATGTCATTCCCACATGAAATGACATGGGGTAAATATTATCATAGTGCACATGTCTCGCCCTGTCAGGTGCTAACACTTTTACATCATGCATAGGTCGTGTGACGTTTGCTGACATCATATCAGATCACTAGCCATCTGACTTACCTGTCCTTCAACAGACCCAAATCACCCAATTCGGTATGTGTTGATCACTCATAAAACATGGCTTTGTCATAGGCTTCCACCTTCTTTTATTCATGTTATGACATGTGGCTACTGGGAACTAGGACATTGGGTCCCCGAGAGACCAAATTCTTTGCTTCCTAACTCATGCCTGGTCTAGGATTAGCTATAATTGTGGACATGTGGAATGGCATGTTGTTACAAGGAAAATCACTCGATGGCATGGGGTAAACCACAACAGAAGGAATTATTGTAGAAATCAACTCTAATCCCAAGTATGCTATATAAATGAAAATGATAAAAATACAAGATAAAGAGCCTACCTCGTCCGGGCATTCGATGAAGACCACCATTGAGCACACGAATCAAAGATTTATACCTGCAACTTCTCCTCAACAACCAAGATACGTAAGCATATGGTGATAATATATAATGTTAGCACATACAATAGCATAATTTATTAACATTCATAAAAAAATACGCCCATGGAATAAAAATTTAAATATTTGCAAGATATTAATTGGACGAGAAAAGAGTGCTTCTATTAAAAAATGATCAACATAAGTGTATAAGTGACAAAATTCTGTGTCGGCACGTCTCAGAACCGAGAAACTAAGTCCCTTCCAGATGGGCTTCCACCAAAGGCAAGCTCATATAAGAGAGACAATTAGGTTCTCCATCAAAGAGGGAAGAGCTTGGGGGATAAACAATGTGTTCAGAATTTAAAGGACAAAGGGATGCAGACTCAATGTGAAGTGAAAATTTCTCTAGTGTATCTTTGCTCTCAAAAGTTCAATTATCTCCTCCTCCATGGTTTGGATATGGCCAAATTTATAGCCTTCAAATGGAACTGAAGGGCCGAGTCAAAACGTTTCTAGTATATAGAAGGTCAAGGATCATGGATCTCGTGATGTTACATGGAAACCCGACACAATTTTTATTTTTTAGAACCAAAATCAATGTACGGGGGTTGTAGTGGTGCAACCTAGGTATACACATGTTGTCTAACTTGTATGGAGCATATATGTGGAAAAATATGATTTTTTGGCTATGGGAATTGCAAAAGGGGACTTCAAGTCTGCATAAGGAAATGGAAAGGCCTTCTAAGAAAGTTGCATGGGGTGAGGAAAAACTTTCTATAACACATGTGGTATGACACGTGACACTCATACCACTTGACACATAACACTCATTTTCACCATGGGTCCTTGTATGATCCTGCCAAATCTGCGTGACATGTGGCACCACATTAGGGTGACATGTGGCCTTTCCTTGTTGTGGCAGGTGGACCACTTTTTGCGTTCCACATTGCCACCAGGTACCGGGTGTCAGACCTTACTTGTGATGTAGGATTGTATATATATTGGTGTCGAGGATTATGAGGGGATTAATTAAACTAATCCCATAATTACGACATTTTTAATCACACTTATCAAGAGGTTACGATCCCGTGAGATATACGATGGAGATGATTACACAATTTTGTTTAATGACTCAGATTTGTTGCTTCCCAGATCTAATGGCTTAGATTTTTAAGGAACTCTTCCAAAAGCTTAAGTCTAACAGGGGTCCACCATCTGCTCACTTGCAACCATATGTGGACAGGGGTCAACCTATGACACTATGGCCGCTAGTTTATCATACTACGTCAATATGAAATCACTCTCCCTCTTTCCCTCAGGATTATGTAACAAGGCATGGAACCAGAAGTTGGAACCTTGGTCCCCATACATCGACGTGTCGAGACTTCTAAGGGGCTTGGACTTAGAGTTCGTCTGGGTTTGGGTGCTCTAGTGTCCCAGGATGTAGAACTCTCTCTTGAACTTGGTTATGAAACTTGACAACTGAGATCACCTTGATATTATGATATGACAATGGGTACTAGTCCACCTATGAATGGTTGAGATCAATTCCAACGTAGGGATCAATGGATACTAAGTTTCTCTAGTTATTATAGGGATATCAATGGGTAACCCACCCATTCTTTGAAATAGGATTAAATCGTTTCATTCCTCTATGATAAACATCATTCAATTTCCTTTAGGCTCTTTTACACCATTTACCAGCAAGCGATAATCCTATTGTTGGGCATCCAAATGGGATTGAACATCCCATAGATCAACGACATCAAGGAGAGGGGAACAATGTCAGATTTTATATGCATTTCCTGATCTTTTGACACATAGGATTAATTATTAATTCATTACTCCTTTCTGGGGACATTTCATTAATTCCTTGGCATTCATTTATTGACCTTTAAATCTAGTTCCCTCTTATAGGAGACCCATTAATCAGGCATGTAAATTTACTATATAATCCAAGGCACATACTCTTTCTTATCAATCAAATTATCCAAGGCACATACTCTTTCTTATCAATCAAATTAAAAAGAGTGAGAGACACTTATTCAGGATGTGTTATAGCTTAAATAACTGACTGCGGGTGTTTTCCTTTCCACCCAAACATAAGCTTTGCATGCTCAATCACTTCTCAAACAGCTAGTGCTACCCTAGTTCTAATCCATGATACCACCAGGGAATCCTTCTCTCTCTAGTTCTCAACAACTTCTGAAGGAAACTCTCCCTCACACCTCTATGGTAAGGATGTCCTCACATCAACCTTATAAAACATTAACGAGGTTTGTGAGATACGTTCCCAGTATCAAGATCGCAACCTTCCTAGCTTATGCTGAGTCTCTGAATTCTCCCATCTACGACTTAGAGATCCATCTCTTTTTCACATCAGGTTTTACAAAGTCCATCCTCTTTCTCCAATCTGAACTCTCTCGAGTTCTCTGTCTCCTCCAATGTTTCTTGCTTGATATCCTATCTACCCTTGTGTTCTTCTCTTGCATGCATCACTTGGGAAGGTTCTCAACATGTCCCCTCATTTCCTTCTATCAAAACCCGTGGGTCAACTTGACCAGAGGGAATGGTACCCTGTGGTACCTTTGGTTGATAGTTTCAGTTGTCCTAACCTCATCTCCCATACCTAGATTTATTTAGGGTAGTGGGTTGTCCAACCACCATCCTTCCTCATTAACTAGTTTTCTTTGAAATTAGGTCAGGAAAGTACAACAGTGATAACACATATTATCAAGAAAGGAAGTTTAGTCATCTTTAGTATGATGAAACCTCTCTATAGTTTCCTCATTTTTTCCTCTAGTGGTATCATGACCATCATGACCAACACTTTCAAGGCTTCACCCCACAAATTAGTTGATTGAATTTTAAATCAAACAATAACACATTTACAATGGTTTTATGTCATTGCATATAATCATAATTCATGATTAATTACACAAAATCATAGGTTTAAAAAACAGGGTGTTACAAAGTAATCTCCCAACACACTCCACTCTTCAACATGGCAAGAGGATACACTCCAAGTAGATTTAATTATCCCTTCATTTTGAAAATGGAAATTCATGTGTTTAAACTTGTATCTTTATAATATATATATGAAACATATTTCTATGTTATATTTCAATTTATTGTGGTGATATTAAAATTGATTCATTTTTGTGTGTATGCATTCAGTTTACCACATTAGGCCCCACCTAGAGATAGGATTGGTTTATGTAATAGTAAAATTAATGATTTGTTTTTTTTGTAATGTGAAAATTTTATGCTTTATTCATATTTGTGCGATTCACTATTTTTTTTACTATATAGGGGCTAGTACAAGCATTCCTTTCATATGTGAGTGTGCTCATGGTTAAATAATCACCAATGATGAGGTTAATATACTAGTAGGTTGCTTAATTAATCATCTCCATTTAATGCACTGTGTATATACTAAATAAAATCTAAAATTTTAACATTATATACGTTTTAACACACGAGCCTATTTATCATTTTCGATGGTTCGTTCCTCACCGTGTTCCTCCACCTCGGGTGGAGCTAGGAGTTCATAGGGAATAATAGTTTTCTCATAATGTAACGTATTATCCTCTATACCATCATTCAAGATATATTTCGAAGGAACATTAATATTCTTATTATTGATGGAACATGGGAGGATTCTCAAATATTGTAGCCTAAGTTAGAAAAAAAATGAAGTAGTTTGAGGAATTCAATAGAGGCTATAGATTGTTTTTTAGAATTTAGAAAAGTTGAATGAGATATATTATGGGGTTTTCCAATTACCCATGTTTTTCCACATTATGCATAGGAGAAGATTCACAGTGATGAGTCACCACTTTTATGTTGAAGTTAAAAACCAAATCACAAAGTAAATGTCCTTGTCATTTTTTTGACTTTACAACTCCAAAGATAAAAAATTCTAAAGCCTCAGAAGGTTTATTGATTTTTTATTTCTCCTTCATTTATGAGAAGTTCCTATATGAATACCACCCTTTTTTTTTGAATAATATCAAAATAACTCAACATTTTTCTAGAATGATCCAACTATGTAGATACATGAACCAAACTATATGGTGCCAGTAAAGTTCATACATATGAATGATATGGCACCAAGTGAGATGGGTTTAGGTTTCCAAGCCTTCATTTAGTACCTAAACACCCTTAAAATAGTTACACTTCTAAAAGTGTTAAACTTTACATGTTAGTATAAATATGCATTAAAGGATCTTATTAGGGAGAGTGTTAGGGTTGCTTTGGTGGGGATATAAATTTTCCTAATTCACTAGTAAAATATGACTAATTTATGATTGCAAAAAAATGACTAAAACATGCATACAAATTAATATTTTTTGAGAGAGAACTAATAATGTTACATTTGAAGTTCTTTATAATGCAACTAAATGTTAGTAGCATCTCTCTTAGGCATTAATTTTCTAATTTGATTCTTTCTCTTGTTGTATTTTACAAGTTTAATTAGTCATTAACTGTCATCAATTTGTAGTACATTTACTAGTTTAATTAGTCATGCAACTAATTAAACAATTAGATAATTGGAATCGTAATATTTATCTTTAATTATCACCAACTTTTAATTTATTTAATATTTTAATGATTCATTAATTATGAACATTTTATAGTATATCTACTAATTTAAAGAACCATTAAATCTTGAAATTTCATAGTATATTTAACCTTGTTATAAAGCATTGAATGAGTAGTATAATCATAATCCCTTATAACAAGACTAAATTAATAACAATATATATATTTATTGTTGTTATATATGTTATGGCTAGTTCGGTAGTTTCACAAATATTATATCTATTACTAATATAGTAGTTTCATATTCAAATTATTTGTGTTATCATTATTCTACAATATAAATATATATAATGTGAATACTTTATTAAATGTCAAGAATTTGAATAATGTCACTATAAGATGTCAATCCAATATCAATAAGACAAAGTTACAATGTTATTTAGTTAAACAATAAATATAACTATCATACATGTGAATCTTGTGAATTAGAAAGGATTAAGTTATAAACATGTAAATTTACATTAAAAATGCTATATTTAAATTCAAGTGTCATACATGTTAATCAAGAGATCAAATTATAAACATGTAAACTCACATTGAACAATCCTATATATAAAATTAAGTACAATTATATAATATGAACACACACACATACACAGATGGATGGAAAGTCAAGTGTGTGTGTGTAAAGTCAAGTACATTGAGTTTCCAATGTTGATGTTGGGTAGCATCAAACATGTATTTCCACACAGGTATAAGTGTCTAGACGTGTGGAATTCATCCAAAGACTTATACCTTAATCTCAATCGTAAATCACTTTGGTGATTAGGGTTAGGTCATAAGTCAATCTTATAAAAGTAAGGCTAGGGTGAAGGAGAAGACACTTTCACATAGAGATAACAAAGAATGGATTTTGTTGATGTTGATTCATTCGAGAGTGTAGAAGAAAAAAAGGACATTTGCTTACACTTGAGAGAGAAAAGAAGGAATTTTTCTCAAGGATTGGATCATGAAGGACTGTGATTCAAAGAGATATTGGATAGGTGAAGAAGGACTTCCATCTTAAAATCAGATCAAGGAGAAGAGAGAATAAGGGAAACTGGAAGTGGGTTTCAGCAGAGCGAAGCCATAGGAAAGGGTTGATCCATATGAAGTTTTTCATATAGTCCTTGATGTCATGTATGTGAGTGTCAGTGGAGACAGACACATATACGTGGGATTACTTAAGGAAAGGAGCATACATCTCAAAAAGCATGCAATATTTGAGTCGTACAATAAATCAGACTTTGCAAGGTTTGTATGCAGTTATATTTCTCTCAGTGGGCCAATATCCCAGTTATGGGATCCATGATTTGATTATAATAAGATCATATTAGTATTGGTTTTCCCTCCATGGTTTTTCTAGGGGTATCTACCCAAAAATATTGGTGTTTATGTGTGCATGATATAGTTTCTAGTATTGGTTCTGCTATCTTTATTTGAGTTAAATATTCCATCGGTGTATTTTTGTTTTATGTGTTGCTAATATGATTTATTGTAAGGAAATCACTTGATAAAAAGATACGTAGGCTTCAGACTAAGGATTTCTACATGGTATCAGAGCAGTCACTACGAGAGTGATCCAATCTTAGGTTGTACAATGGAGTATCTATTAAATTTAAGCGACCAAAAATAGATCTAGTGCATATCTAGGGTTACAACAATAGATATATTGGATCAAGAGTGTCAATGTGGGTGTTTGAAGGACCAATAATAGATCCAATATATTTTTCAACATATCTATCAATTTTGCAGGAGATCTTAGCATATTTATAAACCAACAGGAAGAAATCGAAGGACATATTTATGGGAAAAAATCGTATAGGGGTAAGACTTATTTTAATAGGAGTACAAAGTTGTACATAGGTTGCAATGGTAAAATTCACATACATACACGATCTCCAGTAAGGAAACTTGTGTACATACGTAGGTTTTAGTAAGAATAGGAACATACAGGATCCTACAGGTTGTATAGAGGGAGTTTCGATAGTGAAATTCATTGAGTACTTTAGCCACAAAGGACTATGACTCAAGAGGATCTTAGGAAGAATGAAGAAGGACTTTTGTATAGATATCAACTCAAGGGATAACATATCTATTGGAGTCAAAGGCTTATATAGAGAGAAAAGAAGTATTTTTTCTCGGAAAGGATCTTAGCAAGGTTGAAGAAGGACTTTCACCTGGAGATATGATCAATCCAAAGGAGAAGGAGGTAGTAACAGATAGATCTAGAGAAAGGAAGTATCTAGACAATAGAGTAGTAGCAGGAAGGTCCATCATATTGGACCATATTTCTGGAGTTGTATGTAGGTTGTTGTAGCAACATGTACATACATACGTGGGTTCCAATAAGGAAATCCATATATATACACATGTTTAAGTATCCCATGGTGCATACATAAGCATGTTGCAAAAGGAACATATACATACATACATGAGTTTTAGTAGCCCATGGTGCATATATATGAGTTTGCATAAGGAACAAGCACATACATATCGTGCAAGTTGTAGTCACAGGGTTGTACAGTAGCAAAAGAGGTGCTTGGTTGCAGGATTTGGTTATTTCTTAGTGGATAGAAAATACACACAGAGTGGGATAGTGAGATCTCATTGATTGGGTGGAGAAGGAATTTCATCCAGATGTGCAAGGGAAGGGGACGAGGAACAAAACAAAGGGGAAGCAAGGGAGATAGTAGTCAACCAACAAGATCAAAGGATTGATCTTTTGGTTTTTAAGGCTTGGTTATTTGTTGTTTTGTATATTCCTCAGGTGATCCATTATCCCAGGATGGGACCCCAAGATTTTATGTTAATAAAATCAACAAGATCTAGAAGAACAAAATCTATTCAACAGTCTAACAAAGGACTCATTGGCCCATGTGGAGCTTGGTGATGATGCCAAGTATGCAATGAAGGGTAAGGGAATTGTTGTGTTTTTACTTGAGTCAGGAGGTTTGTTATATGCCCAAGATGTGATTTATGTAATCGAACTAAAGAAGAACATGCTCTCAATTTTAGTTTTGGAGGGAAGGGGTTTTTCCATGAATTTTCAGAGAGGGAAAGTACTCATATGTTCAAAGGGAGATATCCCTGACCATGGGGGATTCACCTTGTTGACCAAAATATTATCACGTTCATTCATAAAGGGGATTTTTAAAATGTGAAAAGTAGGGTCAATATATTGTAGGTATTGGGGGGGGTGATGCAGGGTAGGAGGGGGTAATAAGTATTGCGGTGTATAAAAGTGGGAATTTGGTAAAAATAAGGGATATCTAGTAAAAATAGATTCTTTTTATTGGAAATATGTATTAGGATGGGGGTTCAACAAAAGGATTTTGGGATGTATTTTTTAATATCTAGTGAAATTAGGGGTATTCTTTAATATCCCACAAACACAGGTGCTATTTCACAGGGTCACTAAGTGGAGACACTGTTTCCTTGAAACAATAGTCAACATTAGTGTCAGAGAGGGAAGGATATACAGGTTGCAGGGAAATCCTATTAGAGGATACAAGGTGATCTTGGATCATGGATTGATTTCAATGATAGAGGATGACAAGAAAGAGGCTTCGAAGGGTGAACAAGAAAATGATGAGAAACGTTCATAGACTTCCAGTGTGGGGAGCCAACCTTCCACTGGAAAGACGGTGTTCTCTCTTTCCAGTTCTATCAGGAGATTTATTTGGTGTAAAATGGCATTGATGGATGCTTAGGAGTAGGAGGATACTAGGAGCACATTGATGGAGAGTAAGCCTTCAATGATGTTTCCAAAATTTATGGCATTATTATGTAGAGTCATTAATTCTGAGAGTTACAGTTTTCAATAAGAAACTGACCAGTAGGGTTGGAGGGATGCTAGTGAGAAGGATGATGTGTGTGGCATTGTGCTAGGGTTAGAGGGAGAACCGGTTCTAGGTGTCTATTCAAGAAATACCTTCCTCGCTAAGAGTGAGTGTCAATGCTTGGTAGCATCCGACATGTATTTCCGCATAGGTATAAGTGTCTAGACATGTGGAAGTCATATAGATAGTTCTACCTTAATAATTTACTTTAACTAAAGGAATTATTAAATTAAATCTCTTTTATTAATTAGTTGAGTTATTTAAGCAAATTCTAAAAGTAATTAGCATTTAATCTTATCCATTGATTTCAAGTGAGGTTAGAAGTAATGTCAATCGCCAATCACTTTTCATATTAGGGTTAGGTCATAACTTAGACTTATAAAAGTGATTCTAGGGTGAAGGAGAAGACACTTTCAAAAAAAGGCAAAAAAGAAGGAATTTTGATAGTGTGGAGTCATTCAAGATTGTAGAAGCAAAGAATGACTTTTACTTATAGTTGAGAGAGAAAAGAAGGAATTTTTCTCAAGGATTGGATCACTAAGGAATGTGATTCAAGGAGATCTTAGATAGGTGGAGAAGGATCTTCGTCTAGATATCAGGTTAAGGAGAATAAATAATAGAGGAAACCACAGGTGGGTTTCAGCAGAGAGAAGCCACAGGAAAGGGTCGAGCCATAAAGATTTTTCCGTACAGTCCTCGAGGTCATGTATGCAGACATCTGTTGAGATAGAAGTGTATATGCATGATTACTTGAGTAAGGAACGTACACCTCAAAAAGTGTTCTAGATCTGGGTAATACAACATATTATACTTTTCCAGGTTTGTCTGTAGCTGTATTTCTCTCAACGGGACATTATCCCTATTATGGGAGCCTTTATTTTATCATATGAAAATTATCTCAGCACTTGTTTCCCTCTGATGTTTTTCGAGGGGTATCTACCCAAAAATATTTGTTTTTATGTCTGCATGATTTAGTTTTCATTATTTCTTCTGCTATCTTTATTTGAGTTGAATATTCCAACAATGTGTTTTTGTTTTGTGAGTTGCTAATCTGATTTGCAGTGAGGAAATCACTAGATAACAAGATACCTAGGTGCTGGAGTAAGAGGATTTCAACATCACATTAGAGCATGTTGAAAATTAACATCCAATTGATCCATCATTATATAAATGATGTCTCCATGAACTCAACCACATTAAGGGATGTTTTCTCAAACTAGAGAGGCATATGAATAGCATCTACGTATTTTTCAAATATTTAAAAGATATTTATGATATACTTCCTTCCTTATCTTTCAATTGTTTACATCCATCGAATTTATCTTCATATGGAAGGGGGATGTTACTCATGACCTTAATAATAATTCCATTATCTTGTTTAGGATTTAATACGACTCCATGGATTATAGAAAGTCAATGTATTCATCTAATATTGGAAATAACAACATCATATGGATCTAACACTCTAACTTTATTATCGTCTTGGATTTCATGTCCTCTCTACAATGTTGGGCACTAATAAATTTAAAAAAGAAGAAGATACATATGAACAAATTCAGGAATTTATCTGAAAAAAAACCAACAGGTTCCATTTTTTATCATAAAGAATAAAGTCCAAATAAGTAAAATGATGTGTACTATTTCTAGTAGCATTTTCAATATAACAAATTTGAAGATCATGTCATAAGTGCAATATTTTGAAAAAATGTAATTAACTTTAGACAACTAAGATATTGAACAAAAATGGGAGAGAGATGGATTTTGTCCCTAGAATTCCACTAACAAATATTAAAGGAGTTTCATTTATCTCTACCATGGGTCACTTTGGATTTCATAAATCTTATGAACATGTTAAGAAACATATTAGTCATCATGGTTGTAATTGATTGTATTTCCAAATATGGTCACTTTTGTGTCCTACCCCACCCATTTACACCTTGCATAGTTGCCTAGGTTTTCATGGACTATATTTTTAGTTACATGTTATTCCCATTTAAATTGTGTTATATTACAACCCCACATTCACAAGCAAATTTTGGAAGAATTTTTTTAAACTCCAAGGTACATAATTGAACATGAACACAAATTTTCATCCTAAAAATGATGGTTAAATAAAATTGGTAGGTAGAACATGAGCACAAATTATTAAGATAGGTAGAATCGATGAGAATAGTGGATACCCCTTGTATAATGGTGGTATAATATGAGTTACCATGGTTCTAACAAAATGACATCATATGAAGTAGTCTATTTCCAAATACCATTTCAGTGGATTCATATTTACTAGGAACATCCATGTTTCAAGTAATATTTGCATGATTCACACTAGAGAGGCCATCCTATACATACTTAAGGACAATATGGTGATGGCTCAAAATCACATGAAGCAATGTATTGACTACCAACACTTACATCATTCTTTTGGAGAAGGGGATTAGGTGCTTCTTCACATTCAACCTTATAAGTAGACCTCTCTCAAATTTATAGTCCACTTAAAGCTCATAAAAATATTCTATGGAATATATTGGATCCTCCAAAACATTAGATAATTTTCCTATATACTGGCTCTTCCATCCCACTCCATGATCCATCCAGTCTTTCATATTTCTTGTTTGAAGAAGGTAGTGGGGTCAAATTGATAATATTAGTATAACCTCCTAGAACTTGATGAAGAAGGGTTAATTTGGATCTATATGGAATAAATATTGGCCATGAGAGAGACTCAAATATGCCAACACACCATATAATAATTTTTTATCCAATGGAAATATATTCATCCATATGATGCCACTTGGAAACAAGCAACAATTTTACAATAATGTATGCACCTCTAGCCTTGAAGACAACACTACTTTTGAAGGGGATGACATGTTAGGGTCCTACCTTAATTTCAATACCTTGGTTACTTAGAAGTTAATCAATTATTGTACAAGGTAATTTTATTTGAATAATGTCCATTATATGGTTAGTGAGTAGTTACATACTGTGAAAATGGTCCTCTTTAGTAATTAAGGCCCACATGGTGGTTGGTACCCGTTAATGATGAGACAACAAGTAGTCGGGATTTTTTGACTTATCTCTTTATAGGTTTACTCAAATTTAAAGTGTAGGAACTTAGTGCAAGTGGAAATAAATTCCACATCTAACGAGTACCCAGACTGTGTACATTTAGTAGACCCACAATGGCATACACTAGAAAAACATGTCCATTAAACATATGTTGTGTGGGTACTTTTTGGATGTAGAATTTAGGTCCACATGCAACAAGAACATACACTTGAAATTTTAGTAAACCTATAAGGAAATAATTTGAAAACATTATTTAAAAGAGTAGTTTTCTTTCTTTCCATCCAAAATTATTTACCCTTATGGTTGACATCACCATTTTGAATCCTATTAGTTTTTAAAAATTTGATGTTCATAGCACATATATTTTTTAGGCCCATTTTTTACCTCAAAATTTATGTAATGCTTCATCCCTAAATGAATCTTCTTGAACCTAAGCACCATACTTAGGTGAGGAAAACACTTGGGATTTAGACCCTAAACGTAGTTGTTTTCACTCAATCACCATGGCAACACCAAAAAATAATAACAAAAGCCATCTCTAATGAATCTGTGACATTGGAGTTGAATATGGATGGCATTATAAGGTTTTTCCCATCGAGGATGGGTTTTGGGGATTTATCCATGGTTGAGGAAAGAAAACATTTCTTCACGATATTGTTAAGTCTTCTCAAGATCCCTTGAATAAATCCTTTAACTAACACAAAAGTCCTCTATATGGTTATTTGTAGGCCTCTAAGTGGGATATGGGTGCCATGACTAGGTTTTTTGAAATGGAAATGAGATTTGAGGCATAAAATTTTTTAAGTGAAAATAATGACCTTAAGCCCTAATTTAACATTCGCGAGCTCAAGAAACACGAACAACACCTTAAAAAATCAACATGATCCAATCCCTCTAGTATAAGTAGTATTTAGCATATAAGTTGAATATGGTTGTGATTACAAGGTCTCTGGAATAATATATGGGTCTTGTTACTTGACCATCATCAAGGGGGGGATATAACAACCTCCACTACTAAGACTTGCTTCTTTGGCTCAAGCACCATCGATGAGTCCTTGAACCAAAACATATGAGATCTATAGAGTATCATTCATTTCCAAGTGGGATATGGCCACCATGACTAGGTTAGTTATTAACCAATAATAGGTCTCAAGGTATAACTAAGTTCAAGTGAGGACAATAAGAGAATTCTCCCTGAAATGAAGCTTTTCGATATCAAGCAACATGGATAACATATAAAACCCAAAAATATTATAAGGATATATAATTTCATGAACATATCCTTAAACCACCACATGGGATCTGTTATCAGATAAAATTACAAGGGTCAAAAATCTTTTCAGTTTAGATTTTGAGTCATAGGTTTTCATTAAGTTTTAGGTTTTTATGTCCCTTTTCTATAGTCATTTTTCAATTTTTTATGCAAATAATATAAGGTTAGATTTGTCTTTGGTCTAGAGTCATTGGGTTATGCCTTTCTATCATAACAAGTCAGATAAAGCCTTCATGAGTCAAATCTTTCAATTTCTCCATCATCACCCTAACATGTCACCTCCTCCATGTTGTACGCAAACCCCTCCTTTTGTCACCTTTTCCCATTTAGATGTCAAATAAATTTTTATCTGTACGCTGCCAACTCACTAGGAGAGGTCGCAACGCATTAAAAGTTGCACCATGCATTCATTTCCATGATTTCATTTATGGATCGTGTCAATTATGATCTCCTTGTTTTTAGCGCTGATATTTTAAATCAATGTCTAGGGATTATGTCATAAAGGATTTTAACTATTTTATCCAAGTGTACAAATCATTTTTGAGCTCGACGCTGCGAACCTAGTTTTGTAAATAGATGCTACAAATGCGGCGTTGTGAACTAGCTGCAAAGAAGAGTTGGAGGTTGGATAGTTTGCAAGCTCCCCTATGCAAATTCAAAGATACCAGCTTTCAACTAAAGGTCACCAGGTACTCCATGAGAATTTCCACCTTATTTGAAGGCCAGGAAAGGGATTGTTAGCTATTTTTCCTTTTGGGTGTTGTGAACTAATGACAGGCATTGCGAACTATCTCAGTTATCTACTGACAAGTTTCAAAACCCACTTTCATGTGCTCTGAACCTTGCTCATTAAGGCATAATTATCCCTGGGTTTAGGCCACCTTACCCACTAATTTGTTTCRCCTTCTTTTCTTATCTTTCCCAAGTGTTGCAAAACCCCTTCCTTGGCGTTATTAACTCTGTTCAGCAAACCCGACGCTGTGAACCCTCTCTTCCAACACMTTTTACAAATCATGTCTTCTGCAAGCTCAACCAACTTAATTACACTCCTATCTAGTCTGCACTATAAAATTAGTCACCTGTGGAAGCCAACCAGAGTTTTGCAAAAGAGTAGTGATGTTATGAACAAGTTTGAGGTTGACAAAACCTGTTTTGTAAATATTTGTTCTGATATCCCTTCATGATCATTTTTAGTAGTCTTTCCCCTTGTCTTCCTGATTGAAAAATACCTTGTATTATTCCGGGAGGCCAAATGAGCTGAGAAGTACAGAAGTTTTACACAAAACTATCCTATTGGGAAAGTCTTGCCATTAAAACCCTAATCCTTTGTTTTCCCTGTTTCACCTATAGAAATCATTAAATCTTGTGGTAAGGTTTTCTTCAAACAACATTAATGGATAGTTCATAGAAAAGGAAGGCTCACAAAGAAGGGGGAATTGTGAGAACATATCCCTACGATATGAAACTTTTTTATTTTGAACCCTTGACCAGGGAAGTTTTCTAAAGAGTAGGTTGCATTAATTTTTGTCAGAAAATGCAGAGAGGCAACCTATAGGTGGCTAGGAAGTTTTCACTTAACTTCGATGGGACCAAAACTAAGGTTGGGATATTGGAGTTTGAGATGTCTGAATTGTCCATCTCGGCAACAACTGAGATACCTAACACTGGTGAGAGATGGTTCAAGGTCATCACCCTAAATGTTTCTTTCTCCAAGGAATTCCTCAAACTATAATACGAAGGGGACAATTTGTCAAAGGGAGTGCCTAAAAATCATATGCTGGAGGGATTTGATAAGCTGTTGAAGGTGATTCAAAGATATTTCACCTATGAAAGGAGATTTAACATGATATATCAATACCATATAAGGCTACTTCTACACTTCACAGGTAAATATGCCATTAATATCCATTTCTACCTATTTAGAAGTATTGGCAAAATGTTTGACATGGTCCAAGATAAATCAAAAGTAGTTGATTTAAGTGTCATCCATTCAGGCCTTATAAATATGTTGGTGATGGAGGAATTTAGAAAGAAAAACATTAATTGGGAAGCATTCATTACGTATTTGCACTTCCAGCTAAATGTTTCTCCCACTTCACAGTCTAAAATGCAAAGCCCTCTTCATATTGACAAGATTGTATATTCAGAAATGAACAAGAAAAGAAAGAGCACTAAGACTACTAGAGATGATAAAGTAACAAAGGATCATGAAGGAGGAGGACCTGCATAGTCTTAACAAATATAAGATCCACCTATGCTAGATCCCACTCCAATGAAGGTCCATTCAAGAAAAAACAAAGGCCTAAGAGGTAGAAAGTTGGTGTTTCCTTCACCCAGTGCAGCTGACAAGGTCAAATATAGGAGGCCTCTTACCAAAGTAGTAGCCAAGCAAGAGATCTATGTGAAGGAAGATACAGTAGGAGTTTCAATCCATAAGAAAGGTAAATCCATAACTTTTGGAGAGCCTGTTGAAATTATTGACATTACTACTCCTCCAGAAGAGAGCAATCATACTTTTAAGAGGCTCAAAAGACAACTTAAAGAGGCAAGGGTTGAAGTTGATGAAATGAAGAAGGGGGAATTGGTTGCAAAGAAGAAGATTAAGGGAATAATGGACATGTATCATGAAACTATTGACAAGGCCAAATTTATAGCCAAAAGGTTCCTTCCCCTCCATGGGCAGCTCAGAAACCTATACAAATATAACAGAGCTCACCAGGCACACATCAGATAACTAAAGGAAGAGCTAAAACCTTTCAAATAGGAGTTAACTAAGAAAAATATAGATATGTTGGCTAAAGTTGCTACCAGGAGGAGCTACAGAGTTAGAAAATGAAGAAGTTGAACACTTTAACTCATATAAGTTTTGACAGTTTATTGTTTTTCGTATTTTACAATTTTGAGGATGGCCATGCTTGATAAATCATGTTTAGCTACTGGGGTATTATCTTCTAAGTCATATATCATGATCATATGTTATTACAATAGTTGGTGTCACTAGAGATAGTTTTTGGGATGTTTTTTGGTTTTATTAAATGCAATAAGATTCTACAAGAAAGTTCGCAGCACCTGGCGCTGCAAACTGGATGATGCAGACAGGTGCTGCGAACTCTTGTTCTGGAAGTTTTGAAGGAATATGATGTTTCCAAATGGTTATATGAATACATGAAAATTGTCTAAAGGTCGGTTGTGAGATGGGAGGCCACCTGCCAAAGGAATATGCGCTAAAAGAGACACTTCATCGGCCATAAGGAAGATGTTAAGGACATTGCCAACATTAGCCTAGAATTTAGCATTTTGTTATTTTCTATTGAACAGCTGTAATCACGCCACTTTTAGGCATAGGATCCAATGAAGAAGTGGCTACTCAGTAAATATTTCATTGACAGTCTAGACTATACGATAGGCATAGTAAGACTGAGAAAGGGTTGAATGGTTGATATGAGACTCATATTTCGATGTTGTGTATGTAACAGAGACACATCAGATTTTATGTACTAGACCTGATACTTTTTGTCTAATAGAAAACAATATTTTTCCCTATCATCTTGTTTCTTTCATACTTTGATTTGCAGTCTGTTGAAGGTTTCAATTGATCTAATTGTATATGTATTGCAATGAAGGACTTGTTGTGATGTTGTTTATGATTTTATCAGAGTTTCACTTTTGATTTAAGAAGTTCTTGTTTCATAAGGTTTTCTTCATATACCTACTAGTATTACCTGATGTGAATGGTAGATATATTTCACCTTTCTTACTGAAGTCTTCCACCTATCCATATTATTCTTTAAATATTGATCTAATTTACTCAAAACCTCATTTGTTTGTGCATTTTATCTGGAACTTACTTTGATTAACATTGTTTAACTGAGTTTTTATCCATTCTCCATCTTATCATAAAAACGTATCTTTAAAACTTATTGATGGGTGTTGAGCTTACACTTTAGTAGTCAAAGTGTGACTTTCAGTGCTAACATGGTCCTTGTAGGGTATATATATCCTATTAAAGGGATATAGGAACCATATTAAACTACAAAATAATCCTTAAACATTATCGTTTCTTGGGCACACACCAAGAATATTTCTCAGGATAATGGTTGGGGTTCATTAGCATCTAAGTGGGATATGGGTTCCACGACTAGATTTTGTGTATTTTAAATGGGTCTTGAGGCCTAAACATGGTTATGGGGAAACAAGAGGCTTAAACCCTAAATTAATATTATTTATATCAAGCACCATGGTTAGGGGACAGAAATACTTGGGCCTCTAGTGCTAAACATAGCTTCTCAAGCTTAATTTCCATGAACATGTGTGAAACACAACACAAACACTCTTTAGTGTTTTTTGGCATCATAGTTAGATATGTATGCCATGAGGAGGTGGATTGAGGATGGGTCACAAGGCCTCAACACTGGTTGAGGAAGGAAAAAATGTACCTCAATATACTGTTGAATATTCTCAACCGCAAGAGATTCGAATAAGACCTCAAACCAAGACATGCTTACTTTGTAGGGGTTATTTGTAGGCCTCTAAGTAGGATATATATGCCATGATTAGGTCTTTTGCACTAGAAATGGTTGTTAAGGATTAACATGGTCAAGGGAGGAAATAATAACCTTGAGTCTAAATTGAACCTTCTCAAGCGCAAACACCATGAATAATACCTAGACACTATGGTATGATCTTGGAAGGAATCCTTTCCATATAAGTTAAATATGGGTTCTAATATGAGATATTGGGAATCATGAATGGGTCTCAAGTCCTAAATCGTAGTTGAGGGATGGAAACAATAGCCTATAATGCTCAACCTTTTGGCATAGGATAAAACACCATGGAAGAGTCCTCGAGTGATGTCTCTAGGGTGTCACTGACCTCCAAATATGATATCATCACCATGAGTAGGTTATCTGTGAACCAATAATGGGTCTCAAGGTATAACCAGGGTTATGGATGAACAATAATATCCATGTTCCCTAAATAACGATTTTTTATCTCAAGCACCATGAACAACCCCAACAACCCATGAATCGTCTTAGGATATAGTTTCATGAACATGTCCTCAAACCACTACAAGGGAACCTTGTAGGGTATCTATGTCCTATTATAGGTAAATCAATGTCATGATTAAACCACAACATAGGTCTAAAATAATAACATTTCTCAAGGCCTAAATGAAGTTTGTTCATTTTAGATATTCCACATCATCCAAACCCTAATTTGTTAACTTGAATTAGATTACTACCCTAATCCTTTAACAAGAATTAGATTAAAATGGGAAAAAAATCCATTGGACATAAAACACAAAACATGCCAAAAAGTAGACAAAAAAAAAGCCATATTTTTTTTTCAGGGGCTCCTCCCTCAAACCACTAGGTAGGCCCACCATGCAATGTTCCCCACCATTTGGAGATAACCATGTAAATAATATAACACATTCCCAACATTCTCCCACTTGTTTTTTTMTTTGAAAATAGGGGCCCCAAGTTTGATGAGATCAACAATTCAAGGGATAAATGTCCATTGCTTCTCTACACCAAGAGAGCTTCTCGGTACTAATAGACTCTGTCAATGAGTCTRCAAAATTATTCAAAGTCTCAACCTTCACCCACAACACCTTCTTGTCTTCAAACATGTCTCTCACATAGTTGTATTGAATATCAATATGAATCATTTTACAATGATAAGTAGGGTTCTTTTCCAGAAATATTCCAGTATGATTGTCACAATCTAAACATACAACTTGTTGTATAAACCCAATACATGAACAAAATCACTACTACATATGGGTGGAAAAACCAACGCCTTACTCTCACAATACCGAAAAAATTGATCGTATTGTCGGATTTTACTTGCATTTGTTTGTATTTAAAAAAATAAACCTTGACGTTCGTTGAATAGCCAACGAAAGTGTCTTTATCATCGAATATACGATGATTCACCAGATTACTAGTCATCAAATATATGACGGTTGACCAGTTCAATGATTTATGACTATTGACGAAGTCAATATTTTTGTCCATTGAGCAACATCTCTCTAGTCAATATGAGAGGTGCTCATGACGAAAGTGTCGTTACTATGTACTCATGACTTTATACATTATATAGAGAGATTTATTGAAATTGATTATTCAATTATTTTCTTGGGAATTGTCCATATATATACATGTTGATGGTCAACATGTTTGTAAAATTATTAATGGTAATGGACTTGGGTTTATATTGTAATTTCTATGTTAAACTAAAATATAAATAGTATGCTTATTTTTAATAAAAAAATAATTATATATATATATATATATTAATAAAAAAAAATGATAAAACATATGAGTTTAAAAGAATAAATTAAAAATAAATTCATACATAATTTAGAAAAAAATAAAATTAAAAAATCTCATAACATTAACTATTCTCACCCAAATCATATTATTCTCACTTAAATTGTAGAAATAATGAAATAAAACATAATAAATATATTTCTCACATTTTTAATTGTAATTTACCTAAATCATAAGAATAATCAAATAAAACATATTAAATATATTTCTAACATTTATTTTAATTGTG
>SNQJ01S0000741.1:25886-42001 GCA_010110895.2 Picea sitchensis | reverse complement strand
TTATAATTCAAATGTAATATGGGTTGGTTAGTTGAGACCTGTTCATAGAATAGGATCCAGATTGTAAAGCAGTTCACAGAGCCTCCTGTGTTCATCAATCCAATAATACAGTCACAACAGTTACAGGATTCATGTGTCAATCTTGGCGGCGAAGTGATTTATTCATTGTTATTTGTTTCCATTGTCTTTCTTAAGTTATTCATATTCTGAATTATGCTAAGAGGTGTAAAGAACAAAATTTGTTGAGACATACACTCTGTTTCTGGCTTTGACATAATTATCAATGTTTTCTTCTCAATGGTTAATTCTAGGATTCTTGATTTCCCTGTTATTACCTGGTCCTCTCATATTCTCCTCCAAATCCAAAATCAACCTCAAAGATTCCAACAAGAGTTCCTACCTTACCCTATAGGGCTTTTTGTAGAACCAATCTTTGATTGAACCCCAACTTGTGACTCCATTGCCTAATGGTTTTTCCCTTATTGTTCCAACCCAACAATTCAAAACAAAAAAACAATCATGTACTCTTATAACTAGCCTAAAATTCCGAGAAAACAAAGCTATATCAGATAGAGAGAGCCCTCTCTGAGTCTTGGAGGGATAGATCCAGGACTCCAAGTGGTTTGATGTTACCTCTATGACTGCCTCCATAGCCTTGGGAAAATTACAGAGTGATAATAGGTTCCAATAAGGAAAGCCACATATATACGCATGTTTCAGTATCCCATGGTGCGTACATATGCATGTTGCAAAAGGAACATATGTGTACATATGTGAGCTTTGGTAGCCCAGGGTGCATATATATGAGGTTGCAGAAGGAGCAAGCACATACATATTGTGCAAGTTGTAGGCACAGGGTTGTTCAATAGCAACAAAGGTGATTGGTTGCGGGATTTGGTTATTTATTAGTGGATAGAAAATACACATAGAGTGAGATAGTGAGATCTCATTGATTGGCTAGAGAAGGAATTTCATCCAGGTGTGCAAGGGAAGGGGACAAGGAACACAACAAAGGGGAAGCAAGGGAGATAGTAGTTAACCAGCAAGATCAAAGGATTGATCTTGAGGTTTGTAAGGTTTGGTTATTTGTTGTTTTGTATATTCCTCAGGTGGGCCATTATCCCAGGATGGGGCCCCAAGATTTTATGTTAATAAAATCAACAAGATCTAGAAGCATAAAATCTATTCATCATTCTAACAGAGGAATCATTGGCCCATGTGGAGCTTGGTGATGATGCCAAGTATGGAATTAAGGGTAAGGGAAATGTCATGTTCTTACTTGAGTCACGAGGTTTTTTATAGACCCAAGATGTGATTTATGTACTAGAACTAAAGAAGAACATGCTCTGAATTTTAGTTTTGGAGGGAAGGGGTTTTTCCATGAATTTTCAGAGAGGGGAAGTACTCATACATTTAGAGGGAGATATATCGGACCATGGGGGATTCACCATGTTGACCAAAATATTATCACATTCATTCATAAAGGGGGTTTTTAAATTGTGAAAAATATGGTCAATATATTATAGGTATTGTGGGGGTGATGCGGGGTAGGAGGGGGTTATAAGTATTGGGGTGTATAAAAGTGGGAATTTGGTAAAAATAAGGGATATCTAGTAAAAAAATATTTTTTTTATTGGAAATATGTATTGGGATGGGGGTTCAACAAAAGGATTTTGGGATGTATTTTTCAATATCTAGTGAAATTAGGGGTATTCTTTAATATCCCACAAACATGGGTGCTATGTCATAGGTTCACTAAGTGAAGACCCTGTTTCCTTGACACAATAGTCAACATTAGTGTCAGAGAGGGAAGGATATATAGGTTGCAGGGAAATCCTATTAGAGGATACAAGGTGATCTTGGATCATGGATTGATTTCAATGATAGAGGATGAGGAGCAAGAGGCTTAGAAGGGTGAACAAGAAAATGATGAGAAACATTCATAGACTTCCAGTGTGGGGAGCCAACCTTCAACTGGAAAAAGTGTGTTCTCCCTTTCCATTTCTATCAAGAGTTGATTTGGTATAAAATGAAATTGATCGATTCTTAGGAGTAGGAGGCTCCTAGGAGAACATTGAGGGAGAGTAATCCTTCAATGATGTTTCAAAACTTTATGGCATTGATATGTAGAGTCATCGATTCTAAGAGTTATAGTCTTCAATAAGAAACTGACCAGTAGGGTTGGAGGGATGCTAGTGAGAAGGATGATGTGTGTGGCATTGTGCTAGGGTTAGAGGGAGAACTAGTTCTAAGTGTCTCTTCAAGAAATACCTTCCTCACTAAGAGTGAGTGTCGATGTTTGGTAGCATCCGGCAGGTATTTCTGCACAGTTCTAAGTGTCTAGACATGTGGAAGTCATATAAATAATTCTACCTTAATAATTTACTTTAACTAAAAGAATTATTAAATTAAATCTCTTTTATTAATGAGTTGAGTTATTTAAGGAAATGCTAAAAGTAATTATCATTTAATATTATCCATTGATATCAAGTGAGGTGATAAGTAATCTCAATCACCAATCACTTTGCATATTAGGGTTAGGTCATAAATCAATCTTATAAAAGTGAGGCTAGGGTGAAGGAGAAGACACTTTCAAACAAATACAAAAAAGAAGGAATTTTGATAGTATGATGTCATTCAAGAGTGTAGAAGAAAATAAGAACTTTTGCTTATAGTTGAGAGAGAAAAAAAGTAATTTTTCTCAAGGATTGGATCATGAAGGAATGTGATTCAAGGAGATATTGGATAGGTGGAGAAGGACTTTCATCTAGAGATCAAGTCAAGGAGAAGAAAGAATAGAGGAAACCAAAAGTGGGTTTCAGTAGAGCAAAGCCACAGGAAAGGGTCGATCCATAAAGAGTTTGTCATATAGTCCTTGAGGTCGTGTATGTAGGCATTTGTGGAGACAGACGTGTATATAAAGGATTACTTAAGGAAAGGAACGTACATCTAAAAAAGTGTGATAGATATAGGTCATACAACATATTAGACTTGTCCAGGTTTATATGTAGTTGTATTTCTCTCAATGGGACATTATCCCTATTATGGGAGCCTTTATTTTATCATAATAAAAGCATCTCAGTACTTGTTTTTCCTCCGATGTTTTTTGAGGGGTATCTACCTAAAAATATTGGTTTTTATGTCTGCATGATTCGGTTTTAAGTATTTCTTCCACTATCTTTATTTGAGTTGAATATTCCAACAATGTATTTTTTTTGTGAGTTGTGAATCTAATTTGTGGTAAGGAGATCACTAGATAACATGATACCTAGGTGCTGGAGTAAGAGGATTTCAACATGACATTAGAGCATGTTGAAAATCAACATCCAATTGATCCATTGTTATATAAATGATTTCTCCATGAACTTGACCACATTAAGGTATGTTTTATCAAACTAGAGAAGCATATGAATAACATCTACATATTTTTCAAATATTTAAAATATCTCTATGACATACTTCCTTCCTTATCTTTCAAGTGTTTATATCCATCGAGTTTATCTTCATATGGAGGGGGGATGTTACTCGTGACCTTAATAATAATTCCATTATCTTGTTTAGGATTTAATACGACTCCATGGATTATAGAAAGTCAATGTATTCATCTAATATTGGAAATAACAACATCATATGGATCTAACACTTTAACTTTATTACCGTCTTGGATTTCATGTCCCCTCTACAATGTTGGGCATTACTAAAGTTTAAAAAAAAAAGATACATATGAACAAATTTAGGAATTTTATATAAAAAAATCCACCAGGTTCCATGTTTGATCATAAAGAATAAAGTCTAAATAAGTAAAATGATGTGTATAATTTCTAGTAGCATTTTCAATATAACAAATTTGAAGATCCTGTCATAAGTGCAATATTTTGGAAAAATGTAATTAACTTTAGACAACTAAGATATTGAACAAAAAAGAGAGAGGGATGGGTTTTGTCCCTAGAATTCCATTAACAAATGTTAAAGGAGTTTCATTTATCTCTACCATGGGTCACTTTGGATTTCATAAATATTATGAACATGTTAAGAAACCTTTATTTTGGGAAGGCATCAATAAATGCATCTAGACTTTTGTACCATCATATGATGTTTGTCAATGGGACAATGGGGAGATAGTTAACAGTCTGAGAGAATTGAAACCACTACTAGTACCAACCACTATATCGACTGAAATTTCTATGGATTTTAGTGTCTACCTTCCAACCTTAAGCAACATATTAGTCATTGTGGTTGTAATTGATTGGATTTCCAAATATAGTCACTTTTGTTTCCTACCACTCCAATTTACACCTTGCATAGTTACCTAGGTTTTCATGGACTATATTTTTTAGTTGCATATTATTCCCATTTACATTCTGTTATATTACAACCCCACATTCACAAGAAAATTTTGGAAGAATTTCTTTAAACTCCAAGGTACATAATTGAACATGAGCACAAATTATCATCCTAAAATTGATGGTTAAATAAAACTGGTAAAAAAGTTCTTGAAAAAATATTTGAGATGCTTTGATTAAGATAGGTAGAACCGATGAGAATAGTGGATACCCCTTGTATAATGGTGGTATAATATGAGTTACCATGGTTCTAATAAAATGACATCATATGAAGCAGTCTATTTCCAGATACCCTTTTAGTGGATTCATATTTACCAGGAACATCCATGTTTCAAGTAATATATTGCATGATTCACACTAGAGAGGCCATCCTATACATACTTAAGGACAATATGGTGATGGATCAAAATCACATGAAGCAATGTATTGACTACCAATACTTATATCATTCTTTTGCATAAGGGGATTAGGTGCTTCTTCACATTCAACCTTACAAGTATACCTCTCTCAAAGTTAGAGTCCACTGAAAGCTCATGAAAATATTCTATGGAATATATTGGATCCTCCAAAACATTAGATAGGTTTCCTATATATTGGCTCTTCCATCCCACTCCATGATCCATCCAATCTTCCATATGTCTTGTTTGAAGAAGGTAGTGGGGTCAAATTGCTAATATTAGTATAACCTCCTAGAAATTGATGAAGAAGGGTTAGTTTGGATCTAGATGGAAGAAATATTGGCCATGAGAGAAAATCAAATATGCCAACACACCATATAAGAATGTTTGATCCAATGGAAATATATTCATCCATATGATGCCACTTGGAAACAAGCAACAATTTTACATTATTTTATGCACCTCTAGCCTTGAAGACAACACTACTTTTGAAGGGGATGACATGTTAGGGTCTACCCTAACTTCAATACCTTGGTTACTTAGTAGTTAATCAATTAATGTACAAGGTAATTTTATTTGAATAAGGTCCATTATATGGTTAGTTAGTAGTTACATACTGTGAAAATGGTCCTCTTTATTAATTAAGGCCCACTCGGTGGTTGGTACCCATTAATGATGAGACAACAAGTAGTTAGGATTTTTTGACTTATCTCTTTACAGGTTTACTCAAATTTCAAGTGTAGGAACTTAGTGGAAGCAAAAATAAATTCCACATCTAACGAGTACCCAAATTGCGTTCATTTAGTAGACCCACAATGAGATACACTCGAAATACATGTCCATTAAACATATCTTGGTTGGGTACTTGTTGGATGTAGAATTTAGGTCCACATGCAACAAGAACATACACTTGAAATTTTAGTAAACCTATAAGGAAATAGTTTGAAAACATTATTTAAAAGAGCAATTTTCTTTATTTCCATCCAAAATTATTTACCCTTATGGTTGACATCACCATATTGAATCCTATTAGTTTTTTAAAATTTGATGTTCATAGCACATATTTTTTTAGGCCCATTTTTTACCTCAAAATTTATTTAATGCTTCATCCCTAAATGAACCTTCTTGAACCTAAGCACCATACTTAGGTGAGGAAAACAGTTGGGATTTAGGCCCTAAACGTAGCTTATTTCACTCAATCACCATCGACAAGACCAAAAAATAACAACAAAGAACTTCTTCAATGAATCTATAACATTGGAGTTGAATATGGATGGCATTACAAGGTTTTTCCCATCGAGGATGGGTTTTGGGGACTTAACCATGGTTGAGGAAAGAAAAATTTTCTTTGCAATATTGTTAAATCTTATCAAGCTCAATAACCTTGAATAAATCCTTTAACTAACACAAAAGTCCTCTATATGGTTATTTGCAGGCCTCTAAGTGGGATATGGGCACCATGTCTAGGTTTTTTGAAATGGAAATGAGATTCGAGGCATAAAAATTTTTAGGTGAAAACAATGACCTTAAGCCCTAGTCGAACATTCGCGAGCTCAAGAACCATGAAAAACACCTTAAAAACTCAACATGAGCCCTCTAATAGAAGGAGTATTTAGCATCTAAGTTGAATATGGTTGTGATTATAGGGTCTTGGGAATAATATATGGGTCTTGTTACTTGACCATCATCAAGAGAGGGATATAACAAACTCCACTACTAAGACTTGCTTCTTTGGATCAAGCACCATCGATGAGTCATTGAACTAAAACATATGAGATATATCTGGTATCATGCATTTCCAAGTGGGATATGGCCACCATGAATATGTTAGTTATTAACCAATAATAGGTCTCAAGGTATAAGTAAGTTCAAGTGATGACAACAAGAGACTTATGCCTGAAATGAAGCTTTTCGATATCAAGAAACATGAATAACATATAAAAACCATAAATATTATAAGGATATATAATTCCATGTACATATCCTTAAACCACCTCATGGGATCTGTTATCACATAAAATTACAAGGGTCAAAAATCTTTTCAGTTTTGATTTTGAGTCATAGGTTTTCATTAAGTTTTAGGTTTTTATGTCCCTTTTCTAAAGCCATTTTTAAATTTTTGATGTAAATAAGATAAGGTTATTTTTGGCTATGGTCTAGAGTCATTCGGTTATGCCTTTCTATCATAACAAGTCAGATAAATCCTTCATGAGTCACATCTTTCAATTTCTCCATCATCACCCTGACATGTGACCTCCTCCATGATGTACACAGACCCCTCCTTTTGTCACCTTTTCCCATTTAGATGTCAAATAAATTTTTAAATTTACGCTGCCAACTCACTAGGAGAGTTCACAGTGCATTCAAAGTTACACCATGCATACATTTCCATCATTGCATTTATGGATCATGTCAATGAATATATCCTTGTTTTCACAGTTGATATTTTAAACCAATGTCCAGGGATTATTTCATAAAGGATTTTAACTATTTTATCCATGTGTACAAATCATTTTTGAGCTCGACGTTGCAACCCTGGTATGCAAACAACAGCTATGAACTCGATGATGCAACCCTGGTGCTACAAACAACAGCTACGAACTCGGTGTTGTGAACTAGCTATAGAGGAGAGTTGGAGGTTGGACAATATACAAGCTCCCCTATGAAAATTCAAAGATACCAGATTTCAACTCAAGGCCACCAGGTACTCCATGAGAATTTTCACCTTATTTGAAGGCCAAGAAAGGGATTGTTAGCTATTTTTCCTTTTGGGCGCAACGAATTGGTGACAAGCACTGCGAACTACCTCATTTATCTGCTGACAAGTTTCAAAAACCATTTTCATGTGATCCGAACCTTTCTCATTAATCCATAAGTATCCCTGGGGTTTGGCCACCTTTCCCACTAATCCATTTCTCCTTCTTTTCCTATCTTTCCCAAGCATTGAAAAACCCCTTCCCTGGCACTATGAACTATGTGAAGCAAACCTAGCGTTGCGAACCCTCTGTTCCAACACCTTTTACAAATCACGTCTTCTGCAAGATAAAACAACTTAATTACACTCATATCTAGTCTGCACTATAAAACTAGTCACATGTGGAAGCCAACCTAAGTTTTTCAAAAGAGTAGTGATGTTATGAACAAGTTCGGGGTTGATAAAACCTGTTTTGCAAATATCTGTTCCGATATCCCTTCATGATAATTTTTAGTAGTATTTCCCCTTGTCTTCTTGATAATTTTTAGTAGTCTTTCCCCTTGCCTTCCTGATTGAAAAATACCTTGTCTTATTCCTGGAGGTCAAATGAGATGAGAAGTACATAATTTTTACACAGAACTAGACTATTGGGAAAGTGATCCATATTATTTTTGACACGAAATGAGAGAAGATATATAATAAAGAAATCAGAGATATCTCGGATATCTAATAATATAACATAAATGTATCAGAGGTGCAAACATAAACACAAAGATAGAATAATACACAATTTTCTATTAATGAGTGAAAATGTACAAAGACTATAAAAATACAGAGTAAAAGACTCGCTAGAATGGTGGTAGCTTATCTCTGTGAAGAGATGTGATGAATACTCTCATTCACAAGAAGATGATTTTACAATGAGGCTCCAAAGGCCTTTTTATCATAAATAAAATCCAAAACCCTAACTCTGGAAGATGAAAGCCAACATTTTTGTGGACCTCATTTTGGGTAGTTTGGTGTATCAACTTCCCGGGTGCGTAACTTTGGCATACAATCTTCGTTTGGGGCGCACGATAGCTTGTTGGAAATTTATCATAGAGGAGATTCATTTAGGGGGATCAATTAGAGCCTTCAGCTATTATTGAGAAGCTTGATCCCAAAAAACCTTTATTTAGGCCCTGAAAATGGCCCCGGAAGTTAAAAATTGCTTAAAATAGTAAATTACCAAAATTGCCAGAAAATTGTTTTGAGCCAGTTGGAAAAGGTGGGTGGCCACCAATATCCACCTGGATCAGAAAGTCTTTCCATTAAAACCCTAATCCTTTTTTTCCCCCTGTTTCACCTATATAAATCATTAAATCTTATGGTAAGGTTTTCTTCAAACAACATTAATGGATAGTTCGCAACAAAGGAAGGCTCACAAAGAAGGGGCAATTGTGAGAACAAATCCCTACGATATGAAATTTTTTGATTCTGAACCCTTGATCAGGGAAGTTTTATAAAGAGTAGGATGCATTAATTTTTGTCAGAAAATGCAGAGAGAGAACCTAGAGGTGGCTAGGGAGTTTTCACTTAACTTCGATGGGACGAAAACTAAGGTTGGGATATTGGAGTTTGAGGTGTCTGAATTTTCCATCTCAACAACAAATGAGATACCTAACAGTAGTGAGAGATGGTTCAAGGCCATGACCCTAAATGCTTCTTTCTCCAAGGAATTCCTCAAACTAGAATACCAAGGGGACAATTTGTCAAAGGGAGTGCCCATAAATCACATTCTGGAGGGCTTTGATAATATGTTGAAGGTAATTCAAATATATTTCACCTGTGAAGGGATATTTAACATCATATGTCAATACCATATAAGGCTACTTCTACACTTCACAGGTAAATATGCCATGAATCTCGCTTTCTACCTGTTTAGAAGTATTGGAAAAATGTCTGACATGGTCCAAGCTAAATCGAAAGAAGTTGAGACAATTTTCTTCCATTCAAGCCTTATACATATGCTTTTGATGGAGGAATTGAGAAATTAAAACATTAATTTGGAATAATTCATTACTTCTTCACACTTCCAGCTAAATTTTGCTCCCACTCCACAGTCTAAAATGCAAAGCCCTCTCCATATTGACAAGACTGTATATTCAGAAATGAACAAGAAAAGAAAGAGCACTAAGGATGCTAGAGATGATAAAGTAACAAAATATCATGAAGGAGGAGGACCTTCATAGTCTTCACAAAGATAAGATCCACCTATGCCAGATCCCACTCCAATGAAGGTTCCTTCAGGAAAAACCACAGGCCTAAGCGGTAGAAAGTTGGTGTTTCCTTCACCCAGTGTAGCTAACAAGGTCAAATCTAGGAGGCCTCTTACCAGAGTAGTAGCCAAGCAAAATATCCATGTGAAGGAAGATACAGTAGGAGTTTCAATCCAAAAGAAAGGTAAATCCATTACTATTGGAGAGCCTTTTGAAATTATTGACATTGCTACTTCTCCAAAAGAGAGCAATCATACTTTTAAGAAGCTCAAAAGACAACTTAAAGAGGCAAGGGATGAAGTTGATGAAATGAAGAAGGGGGAATTGGTTGCAAAGAAGAAGATTAAGGGAATAATGGACATGTATCATGAAACTATTGACAAAGCCAAATTTATAGCCAAAAGGTTCCTTTCCCTCCATAGGTAGCTCTGAAACCTCTATAGATAGAACAAAGCTCACCAGGCACAACTCAGAGAACTAAAGGTAGAGCTACAACCTTTCAAAGAGGAGTTAGCTAAGAAAAATATAGATATTTTGGCTAAAGTTGCTACCATGAGGAGCTCAAGAGTTAGAAAATAAAGAAGTTGAACACCTTAACTCATATCATTTTTGACAGTTTCTTGTTTTTTGTATTTTGCAATTTTGAGGATGGCCATGCTTGATAAATCATTTTTAGATATTGGGGTATTATCTTCTAAGTCTGGCCATGCTTGATAAATCATTTTTAGATATTGGGGTATTATCTTCTAAGTCATATATCATGATCATAAGGTGCTATGAACTCTTGTTCTTGAAGTTTTGAAGGAATAAGTAGCTGCCAAATGGTTACATGAATACATGACAATTGTCTAAAGGTCATTTGTAAGATTGGAGGCCACCTGCCAAAGGAAGATGCATTAAAGGAGACACTTCATCAGCCATAAGGAAGATGTTAAGGACATTGCCAACATTAGCCTAGAATTTAACATTTTTTTATTTTTTATTGAACAACTGTAGTCACACCACTTGTAGGCATATGATCCTATGCAGAAGTGGTTACTCAGTAAAGATGTAATTGATAGTCTAGAATATAAGATAGGCATAGTAAGACTGAGAAAGGGTTGAATGGTTGAGATGAGACTCATATTTTGATGTTGTGTATGTAACAGAGACATCTCGGATTTTATGTACTAGACCTGATACTTTTTATCTAATAGAAAACAATATTTTTCCCTATCATCTTGTTTCTGTCTTACTCTAATTTGCAGTATGTTGAAGGTTTCAATTGATCTAATTGTATATGTATTGCAATAAATGACTTGTTGTGATGTTGTTTATGATTTTATCAGAGTTTCCTTTTTGATTTAAGAAGTTCTTGTTTCAAAAGATTTTCTTCATATACCTACTAGTATTACCTGATGTGAATGGTAGATATATTTCACCTTTCTTACTGAAGTCTTCCACCTATCCATCTTATTCTTTAAATATTGATCTAAGTTACTCAAAACCTCATTTTCTAGTGCATTTTATTTGCAACTTACTCTGATTGACACTGTTTTATTGAGTTGTTATCCATTCTCCATCTTATCATAAAAAATTATCTTTAAAACTTACTGATGGGTGCTAAGATTACACTTTAGTAGTCAAAGTGTGACTTTCAGTGCTAACATGATCCTTGTAGGGTATCTCTGTCCTATTAAAGGGATATATGCACCATATTAAACCACACCATAATCCCTAAACATTATCGTTTCTTGGGTGCACACCAAGAATATTTCTCAGGATAATGGTTGGGGTTAATTAGCATCTAAGTAGGATGTGGGTGCCATGACTAGATTTTGTGTAGTTGAAATGGGTCTTGAGGCCTAAACATGGTAAGGGGAAAATAAGAGGCTTAAACCCTAAATTAATTTTATTTATATCAAGCAGCATGGTTAGGGGACGAAACTACTTAGGCCTCTGGTGCTAAACATAGCTTCTAAATCTTAATTTCCATGAACATGTGTGAAACACAACACACACACTCTTTAGTGTTTTTTGGCATCATATTTAGATATGTATGCCATTATGAGGTGGATTGAGGATGGTTCACAGGGCCTCAACACTGGTTGAGGAAGGAAAAAATGTGCCTCAATATACTATTGAATATTCTCAACCTCAAGAGATTCGAATAAGACCTTGAACCAAGACATGCTTACTTTGTAGGGGTTCTTTGTAGGCCTCTAAGTAGGATACATATGCCATGATTAGGTTTTTTTCACTGGAAATGGTTGTTAAGGATTAAACGTGGTCAAGGGAGGAAACAATAACCTTAAGTCTAAATTGAACCTTCTCAAGCGCAAACACCATGAATAATACCTAGAAACTATGATATGATCTTGCAAGGAATCCTTTCCATATAAGTTAAATATGGGTTCTAATATGAGATATTGGGAATCATGAATGGCTCTCAAGTCCTTAATCGTAGTTGAGGGATGGAAACAATAGCCTCCAATGATCAACCTTTTGGCATAGGATAAAACACCATGGAAGAGTCCTCGATCCACCATATATGATGTCTCTAGGGTGTCACTGACCTCCAAATATGATATCATCACCATGAATAGGTTATTTGTGAACCAATAATGGGTCTCAAGGTATAACCAAGGTTATGGATGAACAATAATATCAATGTTCCCTAAATAACAATTTTTGAGCTAAAGCACCATGAACAACCCCAACAACCCATGAATTCTCTTAGGATATAGTTTCATGAACATGTCCTCAAACCACTACAAGGGATCCTTGTAGGTTATCTGGCCTACTATAGGTAAATCAATGCCATGATTAAACCACAACATAGGTCTAAAATAATAACATTTCTCAAGGCTTAAATAAAGTTTGTTCATTTTAGATATTCCACATCATCCAAACCCTAATTTGTTAACCTGAATTAGATTACAACCCTAATCCTTTAACAATAATTAGATTAAAATGGGACAAAAATCCATTGGACATAAAACACAAAACATGYCAAAAWGTAGACAAAAAAAAAACCCACATTTTTTTGTCAGGGGCTCCTCCCTCAAACCGCTAGGTAGGCCCACCATGTGGAGATAACCATGTAAATAATATAACACATTCCCAACATTCTCCCACTTGTTTTTTTCTTTGAAAATAGGGGCCCCAAGTTTTATGAGATCAACAATTCAAGGGAGAATTGTCCATTGCTTCTCTACACCAAGAGAGTTTCTCGGTACTAATAGACTTTTTCGATGAGTCTGCAACATTCTTCAAAGTCTCAACCTTCCCCTGCAACATCTTCTTGTCTTCAAACATGTCTCTCACATAGTGGTATTGAACATCATTATGAATCATTTTACAATGATAAGTAGGGTTCTTTTCCAGAAATATTCAAGTATGATTGTCACAATCTAAACATACAAATTGTTGTACAAACCCAATAAATGAACAAAATCACTACTACATATGGGTGGAAAAACCAACACCTTACTCTGACAGTAGCGATACAATCGGTTGTACTGTCGGATTTTACTTGCATTTTTTTGTATTTAAAAAAAAACCTGAAGTTCGTTGAATAACTCACGAAAGTGTCTTTATCATCGAATATACGAAGTTACTAATCATCGAATATATGACGGTTGACCAATTCAATGATTTATCCACTTACTACTATTGACAAAGTCAAAATTTTTATCCATTAAGCAACATCTCTCTAGTGAACATGAGAGATGCTCATGACTTTATACATTATATATAAAGAGAGATTTATTGAAATTGATTATTCAATTATTTTCTTGGGAATTGTCCATTAGTCAACATGTTTGTAAAATTATTAATGGTAATAGAATTGGGTTTATGTTGTAATTTCTATATTAAACTAAAATATAAATAATATGCCTATTTCTAATGATAAAACGTAAGAGTTTAAAGGAATAAATTAAAAATAATTTCATACATAATTTAGAAAAACATAACATTAAAAAATCTCATAACATTAACTATTCTCACCCAAATCATATTATTCGTAGAAATAATCAAATAAAATATATTAAATATATTTCTCACATTTATTTTAATTGTGATTTATCTAAATCGTAAAAATAATCAAATAAAACATATTAAATATATTTCTAGCCTTTATTTTAATTGTGATTCGAATCAATGGAGGAAAGTCTTTAACTTTTTTTTAAATATCTATTTTAATTGTGATTTACATCCAAATTACTTGAGTTTATTTTTATGCGGAAGGAATATATACTGATAGGTTTTACCCAAAACCTGTCAACCTAAACTACTGGTTTAGGCTCAACCTTCAAGCCCTGTAAACCTAAACCGCTGGTTGCAGTTGTAGTGTGTCAGCTGTTCCTGCCAGAGATTTGTTCCCCACTGCCTCTGTTTCGCCAGCTGTTCCTCCTCAAAATTCCCCCCATGGCCTTTAAACCCAACGCTTCCCTTAATAATAATCCCCCGCCTCAAGTGGAGGAGCTGGAAACCCCGATGCTGGAACTGATAACCGCAGAATGCATTCCGACATCCCATCTCTATTCTGGTGCAGCTGTTGCATGTCACCAACAAAATCCTGCAAGTTTGTAAATGAATATCCGTCTTTGTTCACAGCCATTTTAGCATGCTTCCTCAACTCCTGAGCTTTCCTTCTCATGGTTTTTCCTTCTTCCTCCGCCAGAAGCATGGACACTGCCCTTCTCACTTCTTCTTCATCTGGCACACTGTTGCATTGCACTTATCGATTTGAACACCTTGTGGAAAGGCTTGATCCTACACTCCAAACTGTAATTCAGGAGGTAAGGCTTTGACAAAATAATCTTTGCAGGAATTCCTGCAGTATGTATGAAAAATTCCATGTTCTTATGCACCTTCTCCATGGAAACATTTAGTGCGCGTGGGTTCCTCCAAACAAGCTCCTTGATCTCATCTTCCAGCAGGCCAAAACTTGCCAAATGCTTTAACTTATTTTCCAAATATTCAGGCCCATTACAATTAACCAGAATCTCAGGTGCCTGTTTCAAAACCTTGGAGATATCAGCCTCTGACCCGAACAGGTTTTGAAGATACTGGATGTTGGGATACACAGTTTTCTCTAGACTGCTGCTAAGCAATCTATGTAGGCCGGAAATGGCATTTACAGTGAAACCCAACGTTTAATGAACTCAAACTTGGGTTTCAACTGTCGATCAACGTTGAGAGTAAGAATATATGCGTTTTTGGTAATGATTTTTCTTACCTGGTCTTCTGTAAACCCTAAATCTCTCAGGAACTGAACCGCTTGTTGGGTTGTATGAGTGGATCCCGTACGGCCCAAGGATGACATTCTTTTGAGGATTGTTGAGAGCTGAGACTGGTAAAGCCCACATTCGTTCAGTAAGAAATATGGCATGGGGCAGGTACTCTCCGCTTTTGGGTATCCCGTGGGCTTGTCATTACCACCATAAGTAGATGTAGATAGCAGGGATTGTTTTAACAAAACAATATGTGGAAATGGTGGGGATAGTTTTGCAGCAGCAACCGCCGCCAAGTGATGAAGAGGAGATCCGAACGATGAGGCAAAGTACCTGGATAACATGGCTATTGCAGAAGAGATGAAATTAGAGATTTGTTCAAAAGAGTGGAGGATGAAAACTAAATATAGGAGGGCGGGGTTGGTTATATGGGTTAATTTTATAAGTGAGTGGTATGTTATTATTGTTAGAGACTTATTTTTATCAAATTTTATTTTGGCATCATTTTGATTGTAATATATATATAGTTTATTTTGATTGTCATATATATAGTTTGTTTAGGGTTATGTAACCTTCTCATAAAAGAATTAGTTAAATGGAAAAAACAAGTGATGTGATAATTTTATTTGGAAAAAGATGAAAAATCAAATGCTGTTAGATAATAGGATTGTAATAATAATAATAATTTAATTTTAAAGTTATTATTAAGCCAAACATTAAATTAGTGTATGAGATTTTTTTATTTGTGAAAAAGGAACATTTTGTTTAGGGATATTTGATTGCTAAAGTCTATAGAGATGTACATACTTCACCTCATTTTGGATTTGAACCGGTGACCTCTTAAAAAAAAACACATAAATCATTAAACCGGCTCCAAAAAGGAAACACATATTCTGTTATTTAAAAAATAAAATAGGTTAATAAATAAATATATTTATTTTTTAAGAATTTTTTTATTTAAATATATTAAAAAATTGTGAAAAGTTATAGTTTTATTTGGTTTAATCAAGCTTTATAAAAAAGAATTTAGAAATTTTAATATATATTTGAAGACTATCCATGGACTTAAAAAAATTAAGGTAAAACTTTATTTAAATGGAAAAATAAAAAGAAAACCAAAAAATTTGAATTTGTTCATGGATTAACTCGCTCATTTTAAAATTTATTTGTATGGTAATATTGCTTTTTTTTTTTTTTTTTTT
>SNQJ01S0000741.1:0-10705 GCA_010110895.2 Picea sitchensis | reverse complement strand
AAGTATGCTAGTTCGTCATATACAATGTAATACGACCAATTCCACCTCAATTTCAAATCATCTATAAACCTATTATATAAAACTATAAAAAAACCAGTTCCACCTCAATTCCAAATCATCTATAAAATAAATACTTTGATCACTAACATTAACAATTTTTTTTGGTAATTAGTAACACCTTCTCCATACAACCACCCATTTTTACCCATTTCTAGGTGGCTGAGGTGGCCGTAAAATATCCCTGAAGCAATTCAGTACGGCAAAACAAAGATCACGTTGGGTTCATTGCGGTGTATAGAGTTCATGCAAAGGTGTCAGGTTCGAATAACACAAATCCCATCATAACTATTCGCATTCTAATGACGGGACTGAAAGCCCTGGTTTTAATAAATTTCCAAATAAAATAAATTTATAATAATGTGTTTATATATTAATTTTTATTTTTATTATTAAAGATTTTATTTTATGTTTTGATTTATTAATAATGAATCATTTTGTATTTTGATATTATTACAATGATATTTATAAATGATGTAAATAAAAGTAGTAAGAATATGTTTTTTTATTGAAGAGTTTTAATTTTTTAATTTTGGAAGATGTTAAAATTGATTATAATTTAGTTATTAATTAGTATTGTCATTAATTATTATTTGTTATTATAGGTTGATTTAATATTTTTATTTAAATAAAATTAATCATTTAAAATAATAAAAATGAAAAACAAAAACAGTGATAAAATTAGGATTTGTTTTTTTTAATTATTTGTGTAATATAAAGTATTTTTTTGATATTGTGACAATGTTATGCAACGCCATGGGATATTGTGATTAGGTTTTTCTTTTTGTTATTATTTGTGTAATATAATTTTTTTTTATATATAGTGATTATTTTAAAAGAGAACTTTAAAGCTTAAAATTAATTTATTTTATTTAATAAAATAATTAATTTTTTTTCTTTTTTAATTTTATTAAATTTAAATAAAATAATTAATTTTTTTTATAATATTAAATATATATAATAATAATAATCTATTTTTAAATTTTCTTGAAACCAAACGCTAAATTGATGAAAGTTCAATTTCTAGAAAAACGAATCTATAAAACACTCATTCTATTCTTAACTTCCCTCATGATCTATGAGGGCTTCTCCCCCTAACCATTTAGATATGCATACTACAACATTTGAATTTAAACTTAAATCTATAGCATCTTAAAACAACAATAAAGATGACTAACTTATATTGTCATGTGAATAATTTCAACTTTCTTTATTTTTTCATTATGCGATACAATCTCATAGCGACATAGTAACGTAGAGACATTATGTCATCATGATAATAATTTGCGGCAGTGAGGCTTTTTTTTGTTGTAGATATCTTGCCTTCCAGACTTATCCCCACTTGGCGTAACAGGAGATCTGGGAATGAAGCTATTGCTAGAAGACTTGATCGCTTTTTAATCTCAGATAGTTACATGTCCTCCACAGCCTCCCCAACCTCCTGGGTGGCGCTTCCCTACTTTTCAGACCATGCGCCCATTCTACTAAAGCTGAATTTTCTCCTCCATCATAAATCTTACCCTTACAAATTCAATCACCACTGGCTTACATCTGCTGATTATACCGATCTTNATTATCTATTCAAACAATTAATATAAAATTCTTGGATTGGAAAATCGCTCTATCCTCTCTACACAACTCAGAACACAACTTTCTTCTCAAAATTTCCATTTCCTTGCTCAAATGAAAGTGGCCGCTTGCGCCCCTTACCTTCCCGACCGCTGGCTTCATAGCAGTTCTCTACAGCTCCAGGAACCACTAGCCAAGGAATGGGATGCCTTCACCATGGCATTAACTTCGGCAGGTATCTCTCTAAGCAACCCGAGTGACACTCTCCTGTGGGCCGGGGGTGACGCCTCGGGTATCCTCTCAGTCAAAAACGCCTATGAGGCCCTCCTACATCCACAGGACATTGATGTTGATTCGCTGTGGCTTCTAAAGATCTGGAAGTGGTCTCTACCACTCAAGCTCCAACTATTCTTTTGGCTATGCGTAAAGGACAGGGTGCTCACCTGGGAGGCGCTCCGTAGGCGTGGCTGGCAGGGGCCCGAGATTTGCCCTCTTTGCAAACATGACACTGAAGACCTTCANTGCACACTACAATAAATTTACATCTGTCTGACCTAGTTATCAAGCCTCTCTGCATTTACTTCACCATCATACATGGGTAATTCAAACTTCACATCAAGCTTAAGTAAAGACATCATGTTTATGTTTATGTGAATGTTTTCTTGCGGTGGATTTGGAACTTGTACTTGAGGAGGTGAAGGAGGAGGATTCAAGTCTCATCTGTCCCGAATCACAAAATGGTTTTTAAACTGTGGTGCGGGATCAAATACCAAAGCCGAGCTCATGGGCCTGTGGGCATCTCTCTCCCTTGCCTTGTGCTGGTCTTTAAATCACCCACTGGTTCTAGGAGACTCTAGAGTAATAATTGATTGGATCAACAAAAAATGCAAGCTTCATTATGTACATATTGAGGGATGGAAACAACAAACTATGGAGCTGGCCAATTTCTTCACCGACGTTCACTTCCATCATTTTCCCAGATATCATAACACTGATGCGGACGCTTTATCCAAAAGGGCACTAAATGAAGTGGTTGGGCGTCTCTCGGTTTATCATTGTGACAATGGAATTGAGAGCCCTATCACCACTTTTGCAGCACTTATTTGTGTGCATTTAAATGACTGTATATTTTATACATTCAAGCTTTCTCCCCTTGCTAGAGCGGGCATAGACTCAATTGCTCTTCCAGTTTGCTGCCGCATCGGATATATTTGTAACAGTGTGTTTTAAGACCAGCACTGTCCATGATTATCAACAACAGGTTATTAGCATTGTAAAAGAATTTATACATTATATAAATTTGAGTAAATTTTCTTCTTGGAAAAACATGGCAGCCAAAATAAAAATGCAGATCCTATATTATGTAGTCTTGTTTTTGTTTTGTNGTCATACTTATTCTTATTGAACGGTGTATTAGTATCCTGTCCAAATACGTCCATGTAATTCCTCGCTTCCCATCTTGGCAAATTTGTGTGCCAACCATATTCCAGAACGTCCCCTATCTGCAAACCAAATGGTTGAAACAGTAGAACACAGATAACAACACCAAATCGTGAAACAAACAAAAGGGATATGATGTGAGAATTAGCAGGTACGTAATATCAGTACTGCTCACCTCCCGTGAAAGACTGGAGACCGGAATTTTTTGTACAGCTTCTTTCAAATATCTTGAAGAGAATATCTGAGCCTTCTCCATAACTTTCTCACCAGGAAAGGCAATGAGGGAAGCCCGATATAAATTAAGAAAGCTTCTGATCTCTCCCTCTGTCTGACTGGGAGAGCATGCAAACTGCCCATTTTCCTCTTCAAAAACTTTCAAAACCTCTGAAATGAAATGAAATCTTTTATGAACTTCCAAAAAGAAAGATATCACGTATTTTGAGAGAGTTTTAACAATAATATTACATATATGAATTAAATTTAAGTGTATTTTGAGAGAGTTTTAACAATAATATTACAAATATGAATTAAATTTAAATGGCAATTTGGCTGTCATCTTGAAAGAAATTCAACCCTGATTAATTTTATTAATAATGTATGGATATAGGTGTTTTCTAGTTGTTTTGCAAAATGTTTTTTTTTTTTTCAGGAATTTTCTGACATAAATTTATATGAATTATTATTTTTTGTTGTTCAAAATCTATTTCTGAATGCATTCAATATGCTGAAATTTTTTGGGATACTTGGATTATACAGAAATAATCATTCAAATCTACAAATCTAACAATTTCTTACATGACTTAAAGCAAATATCCTCAAAAGATCCTCATTTTATAAAACGTTTAGCTAAATATAAATGACTATCATCATTAAAGAAGTTCAATTATGAGTGATTTATTAATAATATGTTAATATAAACCTGAAGACACCGTGTATCCGTGTAGTCGAAGAATTCGAAACCCCAAAGCAGTTGAGTTTAGATCAGTGACAACACTTTGTGTCCCACAACCAATGCCTTTTTCGTTCCAATAACTACAGGCCAACATAATTTCAAATAATATCTGTATTCCATATATTAAGCACAAACAAATAAGGCTCCATCCTTAACCCGAATGTGGGTTCGGGTTATCGGAGAGTCTAGTCACAATGTCAGCTTTTGATTTTGGGTTACTTCAGTAATCCGAATTTATAGTTGGAGTAAGTTAATTTGGGAGCAATTTTTTTTTTCTAGTTACTTTTCTGGTAGGTTTTTGGGAGTTAGTTTTTAAATTTTCAGTCAATTCAGAATTTTGATAGGTTTTCTGAATATCTAGATTGATTTAAAATGGGGCAAAACCGGTGGAATAAAATTTTGAAATGTATAGAACTTTGATCCATGCAAAACTCAAAACTCAAACCACCCCAAAATTTTGACTCTATTCAAAAACTCTAGAAGAAAGATTGCTCCCGAATTAACCTGCTAGTCTACATGATGAAAAAGCTGTGAAAACTGACCTAAAAGTAACACCTTAAAAGAACATCACCTACTAATATCGTTATTGACTAATGGCGTGAAGGGCATTTACGTCACCTTCTAAAAATAGATACCTATCCTTTGTCGGGATGCGCTAAGTCCGTATATCACAAGTCGACGGGTTCTTCCACGCTTCCTTGTCCCCATGTTCTTGCACTATTCACACTATTCATTTATGGACATAGATACCCACATTTGTCGAGATACTCTCGCATTGGGACCAACCCCTTTCCAAAGTAAGGAATTGATTTGGATCTGTATTACTTATTTTTAACCAAATTATTTGGATCTGTATAACTTATTTTTAACCAAATTTTCTAGACTTA
Source organism: Picea sitchensis (assembly GCA_010110895.2). Taxonomy (NCBI): domain Eukaryota; kingdom Viridiplantae; phylum Streptophyta; class Pinopsida; order Pinales; family Pinaceae; genus Picea; species Picea sitchensis. Next base: position 5,800 of record SNQJ01S0000741.1, on the reverse strand, counting down.
TACAAAGCCTGTGTTCTTTTATCAGTTTTTGAGTGGCCAATGGTACATACTTAAATTAAAATAGATGATGAAGATTTTCAATAGTAAGGTGAAGTAAGGGAATTCAAAGCTGAGTTTTGTCCGTAAGTAAGGGAATTCAAAGCTGAGTTTTGTCCAAAGCATTTATGGAATAAATTGAAACAAATTACTTGTCATTAATGTATTGATTAATATTAATTAAGTATTAATTTTTCAATTTCATAAATCATAATATTTATAATTTCATGAATCATATCATTTATAATTGTGTGAAAATATAATTTCAAGTATATTGTCATACAATATAATTGTTTTTTTTTTATAATTTCAATTATATTGTCATACAATATTGTATTTTTCATTATATACATGGTACTATATTGTGATGTATTGCAAATTCTACATTTTTTATAAAAATTAGTAGGGAGTCCATCCATACTTAATTACTTGTTTTTTTTTTTAAATTATTTTTGAGCTTTGTATTTCTTCACTCACTGATAATATATTTTGTGTTCATATTTTCATTTAAATGATTCATCTCTAATGTTAATCAATAGATACACTTGGTTGTTAAAAGTATGGTTATTAAATTTAGTTAGTAGATATTCAAATATTTTACTTCTTTATACGTTTTAGTCTAGACTTCAATTACAAACATAAAAAAATTTTGAAAAAATTTTGAAATTTTATTTTAAACTTTTTTCTTTTGTTTTCATTTAGGAAAAAAAGTTAGCGGATATCTCCATATTTTATTCATTGAAGTTTTTATTTCTACCTCGAGATCACTTTCTCCTTTTCACATCTTCCACCAATTTTTTTTTGCTAATATGTCTTCCTTATCAGTTGATTCATATCACTTAATTTAATTTAATTTTAAACATTAACCATTTATGCTTCTAAAACCAATAGTCTTTTCAAAAAGTTCCCAAAGACCTTATTGTTCCATTCATTTAACTTCTTTTTTATATTTTGAAGCTCCATAGAAGTGATGTAGTTTTCCAGCCATGTGATGTACATAGGTTCAATCAACCATTTTCAATGTTGGTATTTGTGGATTAGGTGATTAAGTCATATGTTCAAAAATTCAAAAATAGAAAGGGATGTTATTAGGTGAAGCTCCTTTGTTAAGATCCAAACATATAAATTAGTGTTCTAGAAAGGATCAATAAGGAATGACACATAACTTAAAATATAAGTCACAAAGAAGAGTTATTGGGCCCTTATTACATAAAAGTGGAAATTTTACAAATATTTTTATATGAGCCAATAAAGACAAATAAAGACCAATTATTCTAAGATTATTAAAAATTATGAGCATACATACAAAATATATCGTGCATATATTATAATACATAATTACGATTTTGTGGTTAGGTACATAATAAGCATCCATCAATGAAATGAATTAGAGATTAAAAAAATTGAGAAGGCACGATTAGGTCTTATAGTTTAATTTCTAGTTTATGTTCATCAACCCCAAAGATGAGGTTGATATTTAACCTCCTAAGATCTAAGTGAGATTTATCTTGAATGAACTATTGATTTTTAGAATATTTGAGCTATGGTATATTAACAAACCCCATATATATATAAAAAAAAATAGGTTTTTCATCTCATTGCACATGTTTTAAATTTTGTTTTTTCTGGTTGTAGGGAATATGCCTTAAATATTCAATGATAACATTTTCATACATTCAAGTATGATGAAAATGCACATAAACATTTATAGAAATCTACCGAGTGAAAAAAATCTTCCCTTAAACAATAAGAGGACCAATTTTCCAAAGATGGCCAATGGAAATAGAAATCTAGAAGTTAAGCTTTGCTAGGTGGTAGGGGCCTTTAGCGGCCCCTTAAAAACATGCTTGATTTTTATTTGATATTCATTACAAATATTATTTTCAATCTCCTCTTACAATATTGGTTTGATTTAAAACTAGTAAAGAAATCCTCCAATTCATCCTCTAGTCCTAACCAACAACCTATGAATACTCAATTCCATGTCCTTGATTCCTTGAATGATATTTAATGGCTTTGATATCGTACCATAACTTATCGTATTGTCAAATAGTCTTAGTGAGTTCATATTTTCAAATTTCTCTAATCATGGATCCTCTTTACTCACCTACCTCCATTTCTAATGGTCCCAACATTGGTAGATGACCTTTGGATGTGTCTACTACATGTACTGCACTCATTCTTTTAAATGATTTTGAATTCGTCCAAATCTATTATGTTTGAGTATATGGGAATTGTATGATATTAGTTAAACATTATATGCATAACATTACCTCTAAATATATTAATTTTTTCTGAGAAATATTAAATTCAAATGATTTTAATCATTCTATATCTACACACACTCGGCATTTACACATTTCACAATACGAGCATGTAACGCAACCCCTTAGGTATCCTTTAAAGGGATGGGGTATTGGTGCTTTTGCATACCCTTAACTACCTCAAAACCCCTTCAAAAGTGTGCCATCATCTTCTGCTCCTTCAGGAGATTTCCAATGACTATAATGTTGTCCAAATTTGAGCTCCGGATCGAAAGTTATGGATTTTTAAAGCTTTAGGTCTTTCTCCATTATAATGCCACATGGCACCCATATGGCTCCACGTCACCCATATCCATTTGAAGTGGCACTTCCATGTTGTGACATGTCATCCCTATGAGGATGTGAAAACTAATATGGGATATTTTGTGGTACTTTCCACCTCATTCACCCGACGCTCGACTTATCAAGTCCTGGAATCGCAACCCTTCTCATATTACATAACCCTCGAAAGGCTCGATCCAACATGCGTTGGTGCCGAGGGTACAACAACCCATCATATGGCACCACTTGTCCATTGTTACTTGGTTAAGTGACATAATCCCACATCACACTAGGCTATTATTGAGTTCTGGGCGCCGGGTGTCGACTCTCCAATATTTACTTAACATGGTTCATACCTCGATCCAGTATGAGTTAACGCCTTATACACATGACTCTAACTCATAATCACACCCATATTTACCCATGGTGTGACATGTATCCATCAAGCATCGGGATACCAAGCCCTCCAACTACTCCAAACATCAAAACTCTTCAGCAGTCCGGGGTCCGATTTGCTTAGATATATATTGATCCAGGGTGTGGGCCATTGTATGGATCCTCGCATCAAATAGTGCGGCAGGCAGTGAATCGCTGCGGACACATCATGACGCATATTTTCGCTGACGCATGGCGTGGAACTTGGCATGACGCATGTCACTTCGATGCGACTTGACGTAGTGGCACTCATCTACGGATCTCGATCAATCAATTCCAAATCAATGACGGCATCTCCTCGGTGATGACACATGGACTTCCTATAATAGGCGATGTGGGTTACATATAACCTTTCGTCTCTCTTTTGTCCGGTTAACGCAGGTTGTTAATCGCGCTGAATGGGTTGTGACATATGTTGACATCATATCAGATCACTGGCCATTAGAATTTCCTATCCTTCAAAAGATCCAAATCACCAGATCCGGTATGTGTTTTTCACTCAGAACACATGGCCTTGTCGTAGGCTACCACCTGCCTTTATTCACATTATGACAAGTGTCTACCGGGCACCATAACATTCAGTCCCTGGGTGACCAAATTCTTTGCTTCCTAACTCATGCCCAATTGAGATTGGCTGGTGTGGATACATGGAATGATACCGCATTGGCACTCATTACCGATTGACACCTTAACACTCATTTCCCCAGGTGCTGTCCAATCCTACCGGCTTCATTGGCAATACCATGCAGGTGACGCAACTCTGTGAGTAGGTGGACACTGTTAGATAAGCCACCACATATGCCGCGGAAGTCTTCTAGGGATATGGTTATGAGGGGATTAGATAAACTAATCCCGTAATTATGAGATCAATCACACGCCTTATCCGCGGGGTTATGATCATGTGGATATAGATGCGGTCGATTCATGAATGCGATGATGTTGATGATTCTATGCCACCCAGGTGTTTCCCTACCTAGATCACGATGGAATCATTACACCATTGTTTGATGGCTCCATCTATTGCTTCCAGATCAAAAAGTAGATTTTAGGCAGCTCTTTGAACTTCTTTGGGTGCATATAGACCGCCGCTAGGCCTTCGTAGTGTTATAGCTGTACGATTCTTAAACTCATTTTCGCTTCGCCAAATGTATAGGGTGATCGAGGGTCTCCCCGCACTCTATTTGTTATAGAATGGCTCAAATGCTATATGGCTAATGCATCTGTGGATGGAAATATCTTCTCCGGTTAAAATACTAGTAGATGACCATATTCTCTTCAGTATCCGGTTGTGTTGATAATCGTCCATTGAAACTTTTTGTCTTGCGGTTTTTTTTTTGTTGGCAGCGCAGAGTGGCTGCGCATATCTTGATGAACTTTCCTGGTACCACAGTATTTGTGTCTTAATGTCTCTCTAAGTTAATATAGACGCTATTTTGGTGGTGGTAAGTTAACCATTAGCGATATTTGCGAGGGATCTACTAATAGACCTTGTTTTCATATTATGTGGCCCAATAGTATCCCAAGCGATGTTCCAAATATGCATTTCTTTATGTTTCAGTGATATATGGCATTGTCTACATATTTCTAACATCATTTGTAAGACCTCCACATGGTATTTCAACAAATATAGACTTTCCAATGCGTCCGAATATGCCTAGAAGCGGGTGGATGAATTCCTTAAGCGATGGTATTCTCTAGAAAATATTGTTGTGGCACTCTTCAATCCAAATGCCACTGTATCTTGGTAGGATCCCCACTCTGTACCAAACATGGTCTTGTATCTATCCTCCCTACGCTATCTTGTTATGATGATATACTAAGAATCCATCGGTGAAGGAGTAAGCTTCATGTCCTCCTACATTCTCAACACTTCATCCATGAAGATTGTAGGGAATGGGTCATGTAGTCGTACATCGTTCAACTTCCTCAAGTAAACACATATCGGTATCCTCACTTTTTCTTTTGAACTACCATCGAGCTTATCCATTTGGATTAGTTGGCGAGTTCTGGGAGGATTACGGCTTCAACATCTGTCAATCTTAGATTTTTTTCTTTTATATTGGGTTCAGTCTATATGGACATTGTCTGATCGATATCGCATCATCTATGAGTGGTATATTCATTTCTCTAGGTCTCCTACTACTATACCTTCATCTATGTAAATGTTGTGAGAAAAAATTCGATGTCTAGAAAATATTGTTGTGGCACTCTTCAATCCAAATGCCATGACTGTGTACTGGTAGGATCCCCACTCTGTCGCAAACGTGGTCTTGTATCTTTCTTCCTACGCTATCTTGATATGATGGTAGCCTAAGAATCCATCAGTGAAGGAGTAAGCTTCATGTCCTCCTACATTCTCCAACACTTCATCCATGAAAGGTGTAGGGAATGGGTCATGTAGTCGTACATCGTTCAACTTCCTCAAGTCGACACATATCCGTATCCCTCCTTATTTTTTGTCTTGAACTACCATCGAGCTTATCCATTTTGATTCGTTGGCCGGTTCTATGATTCTGGCTTCAAGCATCCTGTCAATCTTAGATTTGACTTTCTTCTTATATATTGGGTTCAGTCTATATGGACATTGTCTGATCGATATCGCATCATCTATGAGTGGTATATTCATTTCTCCTAGCTCTCCTACTATACCTTTCATCTATGTAAATGTTGTGGGAAACAAGTCGATGTAATCGCACAGTCAATCTGTTATGCTTTCTACTGTTTGTTCATCCCAGTAGTCTCCA
>SNQJ01S0000740.1:891937-910740 GCA_010110895.2 Picea sitchensis | reverse complement strand
AATAAGAGGAGTATGCAATGGTTCTAAAAATAAGGGTAATTCTTATAAATCCATGAATGCACGTGCTTTAAACATTTTTAATCTAGTTACCCCTATTGGTACATCTATTCAAACACATGAATTGTGTCCTTGGTGGTGATTGTTATCGCACAATCTATACTTTCCCAAAGCCCACGACACGTGAGGGAGATTGGCGCAACAAACATAATGTCCTATCACTATCACCTCAATAGAAAATCCCCACTTTTTAGGGATGGATAGAAGTTTAACCCAAGGGAGGCATCCCCAGTGACCTAAAGGGTTGGGTGAGATAAATATAAGGATAAAAGTACCCCCCCTCTCATTGGTCACTCAAGTTAAATATGTCACAAGGTTTATGTCTAAGAAAGATGACGTGATCGAAAGTGATGAAGTGTACCTACCCAAAACAAGACAACATAGCATATATATGGCAGTTTCAAGTACAAAAAATGATAGTAAAGTTTCAAGAGACAATAAACCAAGTGAAAATATGCTAGCTGATATAAAAATGCAGCAATGAACAAGTTTACACCAACAATTAATAAACAGTAACAACTGCATTAAAAGCTCTTCACAATTTCTTGAAAAGATAGTGAAAATATAACATTTACTAAGAAGAATGATAATCAAATGTCATAAGCAACTTCTGAAGTGTTTAGCTACCATTCAAAGTCAATTATGTAGAAAATTTACTGTAGTTAGATGGTTGTAGCAAACATTTATAACAACAACAAGAAAGTTAGTGATCTAGGCTAAATTAGTGTTAGATTTAGTTAGTAATAGCTTAAGAGAATACTGTTTGCGTGTTTGATCAACCTTCCAACAAAAGAGAGACAAGAGACTAGTGCCTTTAGGGTTTATGGAGTCAATTATATCAACACATTAAGTTGGAGAGACAACAATGATTATACTTGTCTAAAAGATAACAAGGTGGAAGCTTGAGAAGTAGTACCTTAAGTTCTCAAGCACCAAGCCTCAAAGAGAGGGTTCAACTAGGGTGTAGGCACTTCTAGGCCCTAGTGATTTCTCCTATCATTAGACTCTTGAGAAATATTTAATGCAATAAGAAATAAACAAAGCTTCTAAAGTGCTAGCACTTTAGGACTCTAGAAGTTTGTCTAGACAAGATCTTCTTAAGCAAAATTAGAAAAATAAAGAGCAAGAAAGAAGCACCTTATGTTTCTTACTCCTAGGGTTTCAAGCAAGCAATTTCATAATCTACATATGAACAAGTAAACATACCATAGACATTTTTCATGAAATGAAAATTGCAGATTTACTTACTTCACCAAGAATAATCAAGCACAAAACCCCTAGATTTGCCAAAATTTCACCAAGAAATGATCCAAAATGCATCCAAAATAGCCTCCAAGCAAGTGTGCCTTGGTAATTTCAGCCAATAACCCCTTTAGGGCGAAAATTTCAGTCCTCCCTCTTGTGAGAGGTGAGTTGTGATGTCAAAATGAGAGTACTTTATGTTTATTTATACAAAATTTTGACCTTTAATTAATTTTCAGGTCAAAAGAAGGCCGACCTGGCCAATTTACAATAAAATTCAATTTTGACACAATAAAAATTAATTAGCATCTAAAAACACCTCCAAGGGTTATGTCATGCCCTTCTAGGGTGACATTGAGGCCTGAAGGTGGAACATTGAGCCTAAAATGTGGGGCGCTCGGCCTCTATAGGCCCTAGATGATGCCCACACATGGCACTAGGCTCATAAATGCCTCCAAAATGAAAACCCTAGATCTGGATGACGTTTAGGGTCATGATGGTCACATCCAGGGCCCTCAAGGCCAATGTCCACGTGGAAGAGCAAGGCCCCCCTGGGTCTAGGTCTGCCAGGGTGCCTCCAAAGAAAACGTCCTTCTTTTTCCTGGTGAAAATCTTCAATTTCTTCTTACCCCTGGCTGGGGTTGCAACATCCATCTGTGGGATTTAAGCCCCCGTGAAGGTATGAGCTAATCATTCCCTCATGTGTACCTACCTATCCATCGAGCAAGGTCTTGCAACAACAACAAGTACGCCCTCCAGGGGTTCACAAGTCACATGGATCATAGCATGTAAATCACATCCAATAATTAAATTACCCAAACATGTGCATCAAACCCCCCTTAACCCAGACAAATTCTCAAAGAAGTTATGCAACTTGACAAGTTAGGTTTGGAGAAGGTCTCAGGGTTTTCTATTGGGCTAACCTCTCTTAAGTTTGGGGTGTTTCCCAGGTGGGATCTAATCCAAGTCATTTAAGTGTATGAGGTGGCATAAGGTAAGTATTTGGGCATGGGGTGCATGTAATAATAGGGAAATGTAAAGTCTTACCCGTGGGTGCCTTTGTAGAGGGCGAGCTACACCTTGTCATAAATTCAATTGTTTCCTAGCCCATTCATTGTCTTTTATTCTTAGCTTTATTTCTTTTAATCCTTTGCTTTTGTGCTTCAAGGGAAGAGTTGAGGGCCACTGTCCTGGCTTGATGACCAGAGGTGACGACGTTATCCACAAACATTTCACATAAATGAGAAGGTTGGATCATGATGAGACCCACTTTCTCTTGGCTATGCCACCAAGAGCCACTACCTTGGTTTGGTGCCCAGATAGGTGGTAGTGTCATAATTCTACATGCCCATGGTCATAATAGGTCGGCTCGTGATGAGACCTCCTATCCATCAACTAGTACCTTGAGTGTTTATGTATCTTATGGGTCCATTTTCCTTCTGAGAACCTTTTCAATGCTTTCTCAGGGATCCCTGGGCGAAGCATCTCAAAGGTTTCAACATTGTCTTTTAACTCTTGCCAGCTACTTTTACCCTCTAGGCCTTTAGCCCCTTCTTCCCACAAGGTAGTACAACCCTTCCTAGTGTAGCCAATCCCAATTCCCAAACAAGGATAGGGGATATGGAAGGAATAAAGATGGAAAATGGTAAGTATGGAGGGAACATGCGATGAATTTTCACATACCCACCCAGTAGCAACCCATCCTAAAGGGAAACCAACTTACTAGGGTACCGTGTTACCCTTCCAGGTATAAATGAGGCAAAGAGCATAATTTCCAAGCAAACGTCATGGAATGAAGAAGTATTTAATACAACATATTCAAGTGCTTCAAAAATCAGAGTGATATATACCATGATACCAAGACTCATTACCTCATGGAACAAGACCCACCGCTACTTTAGGACTAGGCTAGTGGGATGGATACTATTGCTGGTGATAAATGGACTGCATTGAAGAAAAGAGGGGCCCTCCGGGGCCATGCTTAAGTCATCTGGATCTCGGTACTCGATGTCTAGGACCTGTGGGCCTCGAGACATGATATCCTTAGTTATCCCTAGGCTAGGGGATACCATATGGCTCCAACTCGGGGACATGTGCTCACCGTAGAGCGCATGAGAACCTCAACATCCCTAGTATGACTTGTGCCTGCTAAATCTCAACAAATGAGATTAGTAATCCCTAGGGTGGTGATATCACCCCTTGGTCATATATGATATAATAAACAAATAAAGAGCATCTCTAATCTAGCATATGATCATGAACATACATATATACATAATGAAACAAGACAGTATGAAACTACAACTATACTAACATGATATGCAATGGTATGTACAATGGATGCAAATGCCTACCTATCCTAACTTACTTGTACTTACTTGTGAAATGATAGGTATAAGCATACCACCAATACAACCACGCTAGTAATGTATCATAACACCTTCCTCTGTGCTTCATCATAAACCAAAACAATGACAAGTTAAGTACAAAATAAACATGAGTTAGAGCATGCATTATATCATAGAAAATTGTAAAGTCTAGCTCATGGAGGCAGGAGGGAGGGATAAAATAATGCCAAGTCACCCTTCCAGAAAAGTGATCAATCCATCTCAGAAAAGGATCGTGAGAGATCAATGACTTAAAGGTCTAACTCAAAGAGTCTGAGGGTTGACTACCTTGGACGTCATCACTCCTTGAGGTTTGAGAAGGGATTAACAAGAACTTAGAGGGCAACTGAAAACTTCTCAGGGGAAAGCTAAAAGATTGAGATAGTAAACTTCTTAAGGCATTCAACCTCCCCTTGAATTCTAACAGATTTTTTTTCCCTAAATAAAACTTGAAACAAGAGACATGTTCCCCAATAACATCCTCAGTGACATAACGAGGTAAAGCAATCAAAGGGAGCTGGAAAAACTTGTCACAAGTATCCAGCTTCATGAAAACAACGTCCTCTTTATCAAAATTTGAGCACAATGACGATTGATAATATTCTTCATAGAATAAATACAAGTGCTCAAAGGAATACTCATCAAAATCCTCAAGGTATGACCGAAAATCACCAGGAGAACATTGCACTGGGTCATCCTTGGGTGCTTGGAAAACTTTTGTAATTATATCATCATCTTGTTGCCATACGCCAAAATTATTAGGAACATCATATGATTGTTGTAAAGGCAACATTCGAAGATATCCTTCCATATCATAGATGGGATCCTCATCAGAACCAATCACATGCCACTTACATCTTCTGACATGTATGAAATCATCAATATTATCAACCATGTCACTACCTTTATCATAACATGCAGGATTTAATGCATTCAAGGGCTCCTCTAATACTTCTTCACTTTCCAGATCATAAAATAAGGCATCATCTAAATCTTGGAAAGGGAAATAACTTACCGTGTTCACTTCTTGTTGTGTAGGAGCATCAAAGTCTTGGATGACTTCATCAAATGGAAGAGCATCCATTACATCATCCCCAAGACTAGTCTCTTTAATCATCTTTTTTCCTTCATCAGAAAATGAAGGACCTAGCTCTTCCAAGGGTTCCTTTACTTCTTCACCTTCTGAATCATAGAACAAAGTGTCATCAAAAACTTGGAAAGGAAAATGATTCACCTCATTCTCTTCATCTTGTGTAGGAGAGATAGGATCTTGGAGAGTTTCATCGAACAAAGGAGAGGATACTAGTGCTTCATCCTCATAATTTACTTCTTTAGTCAAGTGTTTACTATATTCTATTGAATCATGGAAAAAATCTCGCTCCTCTTCACGGGGTAGACAACCTTCTTCATAAATATCTCCTTCTATATCAGAGGTTCTTGGTATTGAGTATGGTACACATCGCTAAGATCTTCCACAATCTCAGTGGTGAATCCTTCGTCCTCTAGGGATATTGCGAGATTTTGAAGGGCATATTCATATGTCTGGCATTGTGGTTTCACAAAATCAATAAACCTACTGATGAGATCTACAAAACATGATATACCCTTATCTTCGCAACAACCCTTAATCCAATCTTGCAAAAAAGACGACAGGGAAAGTATGAACAATTTTACCAGAACATCCTCCCCTTAAAATTCTATCTCATTTATATACTTCAAGAATTATTCAATGTGAGTAATTGGGAGGCCTCTGAATCTTGGAGAGTTGTTTAACCATTTTATATCAAGATAATGTGCGTATCCTTGAAAACTTTCAAAATCAATATTCATATACACTTGTTCCCAAGGCGCCCTGATCCCATATCTTGGAAATATCACAAAGTTGAGAGTAAGGTGGCACTTTGGAAAAGGTCAGTGGAGTCTCCTTATATCCTCTTAAGGATTATCAAAGGGAGTGAGGGAATCACCCTCAGTGGAGTCACCAGGTAAGATTTGTAAGATGAAGGCTTTGAGGGAAAGGCTTACCGAAAAAGTGTCATTGAGGAATATTGACTTAATGTTCCCCAACAACAAAGCCAAAAATGTTATCGCACAATCTATACTTTACCAAAGCCCACGAAAAGTGAGGGGATTGACACAACATACATGATGTCCTATCACTGTCACCTCAATAGGAAATCCCCACTTTTTAGGGATGGATAGAATTCTAACCCAAGGGAGGCATCCCCAGTGACCTAAAGGGATAGGTGAGCTAAATATAAGGATAAAAGTACCCCCCCCCCTTCTCACTGGTCACTCAAGTTAAATATGTCACAAGGTTTATGTCCAAGAAAGATGAAGTGATTGAAAGTGATGAAGTGTACCTGCCCAAAACAAGACAACAAAGCATATATATGGAAATTTCAAGTACAAAAATGATAGTAAATATTCAAGAGACAATAAACCAAGTGAAAATATGCTAGCTGATATAAAAATGCAGCAATGAACAAGTTTACAACAACAATTAATAAATTGTAACATCTGCAATAAAATCTCTTTAGATTTGCTTGAAAAGACAGTGAAAATATAACATTTACTAAAAAGAATGATAATCAAATGTCATAAGCAACTTTTGAAGTGTTTAGCTAGCATTCAAAGTCAATTATGCAGAAAATTTGCAGCAGTTAGATGGCTGTAGAAAACATTTATAACAACAACAAGAAAGTTAGTGATCTACGCTAAATTAGTGTTAGATTTAGTTAGTAATAGCTCAAGAGAATAGTGTTTGAGTGTTTGATCAACCTTCCAACAAAAGAGAGACAAGAGACTAGTGCCTTTAGGGTTTATGGAGTCAATTATATCAACACATTAACTTGGAGAGACAACAATGATTATATTTGTCTAAAAGATAACAAGGTGGAAGCTTGAGAAGTAGTACCTTAAGTTCTCAAGCACCAAGCCTCAAAGAGAGGGTTCAACCAGGGATAACTTTAAGGATGGAAATTTATTTTAAAATGTAGAAATCTTGGCGAATATTACTAATCTTTCACATGCCAACTATAAACGTTTGGCAATATTTTTGTAAAAATATTCAAATCTCTAAGGATATTATATAGTTTGTATAAAATTTTGGTGATTTTTAAGCTAAATAATTTTATCCTATAGAATTTGGGCGAATAATTTTTATAATAGCGAATAATTTTTTGGAAAAAACGTGGGAAAATTATCCCATGAGCGAAATTTAGCCCCTAAAATCATCCATGGGTTCAACTAGGGTGTAGGCACTTCTAGGCCCTAGTGATTTCTCTTATCCTTAGACTCTTGAAAAATATTTAATGCAATAAGAACTAGACAAAGCTTCTAAAGTGCTAGCACTTTAGGGAATAGCTAATAATTTTTGAGAAAAACCATAGTAATTATCCCATGAGCTAAATTTAGCTCCTAAAATCATCCATGGTTCAACTAGGTGTAGGAACTTCTAGGCCCTAGTGATTTCTCTTATCCTTAGACTCTAGAAATATATTTAATGCACAAGAACTAGATAAGCTTCTAAAGTGCTAGGCACTTTAGGGCTTTAGAATTTTCTCTTATAAGATCTTAAACAAAACTAGCAAAATAAAGAACATGAAAGAATCACCTTATGTTTCTACTCCTAGGGTTTCTAGCAAGAAATTTCATAATCTACATATGAACAAGTAAACATACCATAGACATTTGTCATGAAATGAAAATTGCAGATTTACTTACTTCACCAAGAATAATCAAGCACAAAAACCCTAGATTTGCCAAAATTTCACCAAGAAATGATCCAAAATGCATCCAAAATAGCCTCCAAGCAAGTGTGCCTTGGTAATTTCAGCCAATAACCATTTTAGGGCGAAAATTTTAGTCCTCCCTCTTGTGAGAGGTGAGTTGTGATGTCAAAATGAGAGTACTTTATGTTTATTTATACAAAATTTCGACCTTTAATTAATTTTTAAGTCAAAATAAGGCCGATCTGGCCAATTTACAATAAAATTCAATTTTGACATAATAAAAATTAATTAGCATCTAAAGACACCTCTAAGGGTGACATGATGCCATTCTAGGGTGACATTGAGGCCTAAAGGTGGAATATTGAGCCTAAAATGTAGGGCGCTCGGTCTCTAGAGGCCCCAGATGACGCCCACACGTGCCACTAGGCTCATAAATGCCTCCAAAATTAAAACCCTAGCTCTGGATGATGTCTAGGGTCATGATGGTGACATCTAGGGCCCTCAAGGGCCAACATCCATGTGGAAGAGAAAGGTCCCCTTGGGTCTAGGTCTGCCAGGGTGCCTCCAAAGGCAATGCCCTTCTTTTTCCCAGTGCAAATATTCAATTTCTTCTTACCCCTGGCTGTCGTTGCAACATCCATTTGTGGGATTTAAGCCCCCGTGAAGGTCTGAGCTAATCATTCCCTCATGTGTACCTGTCCATCGGGAAAGGTTGTGCAACAACAACAAGTACTCCCTGCAGGGGTTCATAAGTCATAAGGATCATAGCATGTAAATCACATCCAATAATTAAATTACCCGAACATGTGCATCAAACCTCCCTTAACCCAGAGAAATGGTCAAAGACGTTATGCAACTTGACAATTTAGGTTTGGAGAAGGTCTCAGGGTGTTCTATTGGGATAACCTCTCTTAAGTCTGGGGTGTTTCCCAGGTGGGATCTAATCCAAATCATGTAAGTGTATGAGGTGGCACATGGTAAATATTTGGGCACAGAGTGCATGCAATAACAGGGAAATGTAAAGTCTTACCTGTGGGTTCCTTTGTAGAGGGATATATGCACCTTGTCATAAATGAAATTGTTTCTTATCCCATTCATTGCCTTTTATTCTTATCTTTATTTCTTTTGATCCTTTTATTTTTTTCTTCAAGGGAAGAGTTGAGGGCCACTGTCCTGGCTTGATGACCATAGGTGACAACGTTATCCACAAACATTTCACGGAAATGAGAATGTTCGCTTGTGATGAGCCCCCCTTTCTCTTGGCTATGCCACCAATATCCACGACCCTGGTTTGGTGACTAGATAGGTGGTAGTGTCATACCACTACATGCCCATGGTCATAATAGGTCGGCTCGTGATGAGAACTCCTATCCATTAACTAGTACCTTGAGTGTTTATGTATCTTGTGGGTGCCTTTTCTTATTGAGAATATTTTCACTGCTTTCTCGAGGATCCCTAGGTGAAGCATCTCAAAGGTTTCAACATTGTATTTTAACTCTTGCCAGCTAATTTTACCCTCTAGGCCTTTAGCCCCTTCTTCCCACATGGTAAGGTACAACCCTTCCCAGCATAGCCAATCCCAATGCCCAAACAAGGATAGGGGAGATGGAAGGAATAAATATGGAAAATGGTAAGTATGGAGGGAATGAATGATGACTTTTCACAGACCCACCCAGTAGCAACCCATCCTAAAGGGAAACCAACTTACTAGGGTACCGTGTTACCCTTCCAGGTATAAACGAGGCAAAGAGCATATTTCCAAGAAAATGTCATGAAATGAAGAAGGATTTAATACAACATATTCAAGTGCTTCAAAAATAAGAGTGATACATACCATGACACCCAGACTCATTACCTCATGGAGCAAGACCCACCGCTACTTCAGGACCAGACTGGTGGGATGGATACTGCTGCTTTTGATAAATGGACTGCATTAAAGAAAAAAGGGTTACTCTGGGGCCATGATCAAGTCATATGGTTCTTAGTACTTGATGTCTAGGACCTGTGGGCCTCAAGACGTGATATCCTTAGTTATCCCTAGGCTAGGGGATAACCATGATCTTGTCCCCCTTTAGGAATTTGGCCTCCTCTTTGGATCCTACCTTCTACCTTCTACCTTTTTGTGTTCTCCCACAAACGATCTAGGCCCCTCATTCAAGGGTGTGCCACTTAAAGGTACCCCAATGAGGGTTTCACTGGATAGTCACTAGTTTACCCTTTCTTGATGGTGAATGAAGCTCCAACCATATCCATGATAATGGTAAAAGATGTAATGGATTGATCAAACTACTTCAAGGAAAATGGATTTTTTTGAAGATTTAATGGCCTTTCTTCAAAGCTAGAAAATCTACATGAATGTATTATAACAACTTGGAAACCAAAAATAAAGGATGAAGCCTTCATTTATCCTTGTGCAAAAAGATTCTTCATAGTCGAATTTGACCTAGCGAAAGATATAGATATGATCCTCAACTCCAGCCCTAGGTTTTGGGGAAAAGTAGGGCTATGTATGAAGCTCCAAAATACAAATTTTGATCCTACAATGGATTCTCTCTCTACCACTTTGGTTTGGTTAGGGATGCCAAACCTCCCCTTTCAATTTTGGGGCTTTAAATTGCTACCGGGAATTGGAAATGCCTTGGGAAATTCAGGAGCGTAGAAATGTAATGGAAACATATAACCACCTACACTTGGATTTATGTAGACATCGATTTCAGTAGAGGCTTCCCAACGAAGACAAAATTGGTAGTTAAAGACTACAACTAGACACAACCTCTCTATTATGAGCACGTTTTCTTTGGGGGTAGGGTTTGTTTATAAACATGACACATTATAGCCCACTATGTCAATAGTCCAAAAACATGCCTCCTTGGAAAATCTTAGAGGAATCCCACATGGTGGGAATGGGCAATGAAGGAACACTCTCACTAGTAAGAAACCCACATAGGCTGCACTACCAAAGCTAACAAAAACCATAGAATGACAATATACATCCTTAGAAAACACTACAATAACACAACATGAAAGAAAAAATATAATGGGTGCAACCCCTCCATAGAATATTTTTTAGAACAAAACACTAATCATGATTCTAGTGTAGTTGGCCTTGCCTTGAATGCTTAAGGAATCAACAATGTTTTTGATCCCATTGAAAACTCCATGGTGAAAAGAAAATCTAGATAAGGGCTCTAGATAAAAAATCCCTCTCCCTGGCCAAGAGTTGATATCTCAGGCCTATCTTCCCAACCCCCGAGTGACCATGTTAACTCACCCCCCTCGTAAAAGGGATGAGGAAGTTGTGATGATGCGACAAAAGAAAAGGAAGAGGGCTTGGGAGATATAGACACAACCCTCCTAGTAGAGGAAGACAATAGTGTGGTGAAACTTGAAGATGGAGAACCACAAGAACCAACCACACTAGACCAATATAAATGAGGGGAATGGATAGAAGTCTCCAAAAAAAAAAAACCACCCCATCGAACACTGACCTACATGACACAAAATTGGCATTGAAATTTATATTGATATGTACTACTTTCATATACTATTATTCTCTTAATTTATTTAGATTTATCCATGTTAATCATAAAATGAGAAACTCTGGAAGAAAAAGAAGAACCATTTCCTGGAAACTTGTCTGCCTTAACAGAGTAAAGGGATTACACTAGATATATGAATCCATTATGACATTATGTGCTTCTTTTCTGATCTGGTTAAACCATAGATTTTGACTCAAAACATTTCAACCATTTCGATTAAAAAAAACAATGATAGTCATACGAAAAATATCGTTCTTTATAGTTTTATTACCTTTTCCTTATTTTATTAAGTGGAGTGTCAAGGAATGTTAATCCAATGTTCTAGTGACTAGGTTGAAAACATTGTGCTAATTGTTGGGTTGTTATATTGTTTTCAATAAAACTCTAGTTGATGTGGATCGACTGATGGTTAAAGTCGAGGTGGATCGACGATAGGTCGAGAGTCGAGGTAGATTGATAGCAAGTTGAAGGTCGAGGCGGATCAACATGGTAAAGGCATCGACAACAAGTCGAAGAGGTCAACCAACAAGAGGTCAACAGGAGGGCATGTGGTGTCTGATTGAAGATCGAATGAAGGCCGATTGGTAGTCAATTGGTAATTCGACTTGGAGTCGACTGTAACAAAATCTCAAGATTTGCGGGATTTGTAGCCAATGATCTGCATGGATCTGTAACCATTTTTGGGCGCCAAGTCTTTAGGGTTTTTCCTATTTTAAATCCTATAAAGAGGCGTGTTGTAAGGCCATAAAGGATAATAATCAATGAATCATAGGATATCCAGTCTTTAGAGAAATCTTTAGATGTAGGTTGTTGGTCATGCAAATGTAAGATGAATTGGATACATGGTTGTTCTTGCAGAGGAAAGATGGTATGATGTTGATTGTCTTAGGTGTGGACCAAGGTTAGACATGTAACCTTTTATTCATATTTAATAAGACAACAATAGAGAAGAACGCTCAAGGAATGTTGGTTTTCCTGGTTTGGGTTTCCAGGGAAAAATCTTTGTGTACTGTGTGATTGCTTTGTCATTTATGTTCTTGATTAAATTCTACTTCTCTTCTTCTAGGTTTAGTGTGGAAGTGTATCTCATTTTCTGACAAGTGGTATTGGATATATGTTATGCTTCGACGTGTGTAGCAGATCTTGATTTACCAATTTTGAATATGAGAGATAAACCATAGGTACAATAAGAGTTGTAAGTCATAAATTATATTAAAGATCGTGGTAAAGAATGGTGAGCAGTTCAAGAATAGAGATAGAAAAATTCAATGGCCATAATTTTGAGCTTTGGAAGCTTAAAATGGAATATCTTCTTGTAGATCGAGAATAATGGACAACGGTCTATCCAGGTACCCAGCCGACAAACATGTCGACGAAAGAGTGGGAGAAACTTGAAAGAAGAGAAATAAGTACGATTCAGATTTGTCTTGTAGATTTGGTTTTGCTAAATGTCTCAGGTGAAGATTTGGCCAAGAAATTGTGGGACAAGCTGGGAAGCTTATACTGGTCGAAATATTTGGTAAATAAGATGTTTCTAAGAAATAAATTGTATCTTTTGAGAATGAGTGATGGCCGTTCGGTGACTGAGAATTTAAATTCGTTTAATACCATTTTAAGCCAGTTATCGTATGTGGATATTAAAATCACTGAGGAGGAGAAGTGTATCAACCTATTATGTTCTTTTTCAGACTTCTGGGATATTTTAGTTGTGGCTATAAATAGTTATACAACCACACAATCCTTAGAAGACATGCTTGCTTCTTTGCTGTAGGAAGAAATGAGAAGAAAGAACATGGAAGGATCAGCCAAAGATGCTTTAGTGGTGAGAGGTTGACCGATTGAAAGAGATAAAGGTAAATTCGTTGGTAGAAAGTTTAAGTTGAAGGGTAGATATAAATCCCCGGTTCAATCGACAAGAAGATGCTGGAAATGAGGTAAAGCTGCGAATTACAAAAAGGAATATAAGTCAAGGGAAATGGAAGTCAGTAAGGGATCCAACGAGAAGCAGTCGATTGAAAGAAAGACGACCCTGGAGGTGATGTGTACCTGGCATCGACCAGTACATAGTTAGATCAAGGTGTTTGGTTTATCGACTCAGGAGCATCCTATCATATGACACCACATAGAGAATGGTTCTGCAAGTATGAACGATATGATGGAGGTGATGTGTTCTTGGGGGACGACTTGAAAACCAAAATTGTCGGATGAGGAAAATTTTGACTGATACTACAGGATGGGAGGGAAAGAACCCTTCCAGGTGTTCTACACATTCTGGGTTTGGAAAGAAACCTGATATCTTTCAGTAAGATGAGTGATGTTAGAGTGCACACTCTATTTTAGAAGGATTCGTGCAAGATGGTCAGAGGTGCGATGGTCTTAATGAAAGGAGTTCGGATTGGAACCCTGTACAAGCTGTTAGGGAATGTTGAATCAACTGGATGTAACAATATCATTTCTCTTGAAGTTGACTCGACTTCGACTCAACTCAACCCAACTTGGGTTGAGTCCGTTCAAACCGACTCAACAAGACATGATAAAATCGACCCGACCATGCTATGGCACGAAAGGATGGGACACATTGTAGAAAAAGGACTTCGAGCCATGCACAACAAAGGTATGGTTGAAGGTTTTCCTGAATGTGGCTTAGAATTCGACTTTTGTGAACATTGCATATATGGAAAACAAAGTTGGGTGAGGTTTCCATATGGAGTGACAAGGGAAAATGGGATTCTAGAATTGGTGCATAGTGATGTGTTTGGCCCAGTTACAATGCCTTCACTTGGTGGATCCCTGTATTATGTCTCCTTCATAGATGATTTTTCTAGGAAGACATGGATACATTTCCTGAGGAAGAAATCAGAGGTTTTCAAGAAATTTAAAGAGTTTAAAGCTCTTGTAGAAAACCAAATAGATAAGAATATTAAGGTGCCGAGAACATACAACGGTGGTGAATTATATGGAAGAGAATTTGATCAATGTTACGAGGAAAATCACTCCATGGCATGGGGTAAACCACAACAGACGGAATGAGTGCAAAAATCAACTCTAATCCCAAGTATGCTATATAAACAAACATGCTAACAAGATAAGATACATAGCCTACCTCGTCTGGACGTTCGATGAAGACCACCATTGAGCACTCGACTCAAAGCTATATACTTGCAACTTGTCCTCAACAACCAAGATACACAAGCATATGGTGATAATATATAAAATTAGCACATATAATTGCATAATCTATCAATATTCATAACAAACATGCCCATGGAATAACAAGTCAAATATTTGCAAGACATTAATTGGACAAGAAAATAGTATTTCTATTAAAATATGATCAACATAAGTGTATGAATGACAAACTTCCGTGTTGGCACGTATTGAAACCGAGAAACTAATTCCCTTCTAGCTGGGCCTCCACCACTTCAATCCTCCACCAAAGGCAAGCTCATATAAGAGAGACAATGAGGTTCTCCATCAAAAGGGGAAGAGATTGGGGGATGAACAATGTGTTCAAACTTAAAAGGACAAAGGGATGTAGACTCAATATGAAGTGAATAATTTCTCCAGAGTAACTTTGATCTCAAAAGTTGAATTCTTCTCGTCTTCCACGGCTTGGATATGGCCCATTTATAGCCTTCAAATGGAACTGAAGGGCTGAGTCATAATGTTTCCAGTATATGCAAGGTCAAAGATCATGGATCTTGTGACGTGACATGGAAACCCGAAACCATTTTTTAATTTTGGGCACAAAACCTGATGTACGTGGGTTGTAATGGTGCAACCTATGTATACACATGTTGTATAGTTGTTAGGGCGCATATATGTGGAAAAATATTATTTTTAGCTCTAGGAATTGCAAAAATGGACCTCAAGTCTGCATAGGGAAATGGAAGAGGCCTTCTGAGCAAGTTGCACGCGGTGAGGAAAATCTTGCTATAACAGATGTCCCCTAATGTGCAAGGTCAGAGGAGTATCTACGATGGCCAAAATACATTATAATTACCAGAAGTGGAGTAATGGAGACCCAGCTGGACGAACTAGTTGCTCATAAGAATATTACAATCCATAATGACTTTGTACACATTGCTACCAATTTGAATTACACTGCAGATCCATGTGGAAATATACCAAACAACTATTCATGGCCATGAATAGGAAATACCAAGTAGATACATGCCATAGGCTGTTATAGTCATTAACAAGGCGTAGTTAAAACTAGCCTCAAAATCAATCTGAAGATGTCTGTATACAATGGAGTACAATCTGATCTCCCATGATCATTGAAGTCATATAGGTACTGGTCCAATGAATGATAGAAACAACTCAAGAAATCTTTGACTATAAATTGATGTCTTCAAGTCTTCTACACGATCCGCCAAAGGTGCAAGTCTACATCATGTGAATAGAGCAGTTGAGGTCGAACATAATGAGAATTCATTTGATTACCGGTCATTAAGGTATACCGTTAACAAATGCGAGTCAACCTACCGATAATGAAATTAGGTATCAAGGCACCGAGTACATTCTTACAAGTGTGAATAAAGGTGTTGAGGTCGAACACTTGAAGAATCCATCGATCAAGAGAAATTGATGTATTTCCAACTGTCGATGGCGAGAGAACCTACCACTGATGAATGCAAGCCTCTAGGTACTCATAGGACTCTAGGCCTCGTTTCCAGAATAGATGAGTGCGGTATAGTATGCCAAAATACCATACCATATACCCCACAAAAAAATGGATTTTCCCAGAGAATGAATAGAACGTTGATGGATAAGGCAAGGAGCATACTCAGTGGAGCATGTCTTGCATAAGAATTTTGGGCGGAGGCAATTGAAATTGCAAGATATCTGGTGAGTATGTCTCCTTCATTGGTGCTAGCCAACATGACTCCACATGAGGTATGGTCGGGTAAGAATCCTTTAGTTTCACATCTCAAAGTATTTGGCTGTGATGCATTTGTGCATCTTCCGAAGGAAAAGAGGAGCAAGCTGGAGAAGAAGGAAATCAAATGTATTTTCCTTGGACATAAAGAAGGAATGAAAGGATATAAGCTCTGTGACCTACATCAAGGAGAATAGTGTATAGTTGATATGTTGTCTGCAAAGAAGTTGGAGGTAATTCCGAGCCTAAGGAAATTGTTCAGATCGAGAATAATCTCGATACACTGCGGTTTGAACTGAGGAAGGAAGAAGATGATTCAGTTGAGTTGACTAAATCAAAGGAAGAGGTGGAACAACAGACTCCATTGGTAAGGAGGTCAGAAAGAGTAAGAAAACTAGTCGAAAGGTATAGTCCACCCGACTTCCGTTCCACATTTGTGCTAACTTCCATCGACAATGAGCCCAAGTCGATCGGTGAAACAGTCGACTCGGTAGAGGGTAAACTTTGGAAGGATGCCATGGTCGAAGAGATGTAATCCTTGCAGAAGAATGAGACATGTGAGTTAGTCAAGTTACATAGTGGAAGAAATCTCGTCGGTAGTAAATGGGTATTTAAGAAGAAGATGAATGCCGCAGGTCAAGTCGAGAAGTTCAAATCTCGACTGGTAGCGAAAGGTTATTCCCAAGTCGAGGGAGTCAAATTCGGTGAGATTTTTTCCGCTGTTGCAAAATTAACTTCCATTAGAGTACGAATGTCTCTGGTTGCATAATTCAATATGGAAATAGAACAGATGTATGTGAAGACACTGTTCCTACATTGGGACTCGGAATAAGAAATCTACATGAAACAACCTAAAGGATTTGTAGTAAAGGGAAAGCATGAGTTGGTGTGCAAAGTAAAAAGATCTCTTTATGGTCTAAAGAAATTGCCAAAGATGTGGTACCAGAAGTTCGACACATACATCCTTAGTTTGGGATTTGTGAGAAGCAAAGATGATTACTGCATATATTCCAAGGAAGAAGGTGGGTGTTTCATATATATAGCCTTTTATGTTGATGACATATTGCTGATTGGAAACAACATGGACACAATAAAGGAGGTGAAAAAACATCTATCCTCCAAGTTCAACATGGAGGATCTCGGTGCATATAAATTCATTATGGGAATGAAGATTAAGAGAGATAGAGCCGCTAGAAAGCTTTGGTTGAATCAGACAAAGTGTATTGAAATAGTTATGAAATGGTTCAACATGCAGAATTGCAAATCGATGAAGGTGCCAATTCCTATGGGAGAAAGGATAACTGATGAATAGTTTCCAAAGACACAGGAATATATAGAGGACATGGAATGTGTTCCCTATGCAAGTGTTGTTGGTAGTCTAATGTATGCGATGGTATTCACTCAACCAGACATTTCCCATGTAGTGGGAGTGTTGAGAAGGTAGATGTCAACACCTGGAAAGGAGCACTGGAAAACTGCCAAGAGAGTATTCAAGTATTTGTGTAGCACAAAGGACTATTGTATATGATACCAAGGAAGACCCAGAGGTGATAGTTTTAAATTAAATGTACATGGTTTTGTTGACGCCAACTGGGTTGGAGATCTGGATTGACAGAGGTCGACCAATGAATATGTCTTCAATATGTTTTTAGGAGAAATAGGTTGGATGAGTAAGAGACAAATGAACGCAGCCTTGTCAACAATAGAAGCTAAATACATGGCGGCCACTCATGGAAGCAAAGAATCAGTATGAATGCAAAGGCTATGTTTAGGAATCGGGTTTGAGCAGAGAGCTATGAAGGTAAGTTGCGACAGTCAAAGTGCAATATTTCTGGCAAAGAACCCGATTTATCATTCAAAGACTAAGCACATTGATGTACAATACCATTTCGTAAGAGATATGGTGGAAAGTAACAAGGTTCTACTGGAGAAAGTAGACACGTTGGAAAAAATAACAGACTCGTTGACCAAGTATATGAGTGCTGTGAAGTTCTCTTGGTGCAAAGAGGAAATGGGAATTTCTTCTCTGGGTCTGTGAACGAAAATTCAAGAATCTCCTGATTTCAGCAAATAAGACAACATGTGGGAGAATGTTGGGTTGTTATATTCTTTGTAGTAAAAGTCTAGTTGAGTTAGATTGAATGAAATTCAAAGTCGAGGTGGATTGACAATAGGTCGAGAGTCAAGGTAGATCGACAACAAGTCAAAGGTCGAGGTTAGTCGACCGGGTAAAGTCGAAGTTGAAGGTCGAGGTGGTTCGACATGGTTGTTGGGTCGCAAAAATATGACACTTTATTCATCTTTCATATACCATTTGTCGCCTTTATTTCCATTTCATTCTTCCATAAAACCATAATTATCATCACTTTCATAAAAACATATGGGTTTACATTTCCATTTTCCAAATTATTTAGTTTGAGTATTTTTAAGAGAATTTGTGACTAAATATTAGAAAATTAACATATTTTCATTATATCTCAAAGTTGGATGAGTTTTGTGATGACTACAGGCATATTTGAAGATTTTCACAAAGTAAAAAATCACCACCTAGATTCAAATTCGAATTTTATCTTCTTTGAAGATGTGGAGATAATCATTCAAGCTCACTTCAAGGAGAAGATCATGGATAGAATATCTTATCTAAGATATTTGTGGAGGATTTGAAGGGATAGGTTGAGAGAAAAGTGGATCGTTATCTTTATTCATGTATAAATAAGCGGGTTCTCTCCTCATTTGGAAGGAGGCCTCTCTCTAGAATAGCGAATAGAAGAATAGAGTGATTGAGCTTTGATTCATAGTCTTGTAGTTTTGAGATAGTGATTTTCATTATTTGTCATGTATTGGATTGTTTTAATGCAAGATTTTACTTTCTCATAGTGGTTTGTCGTTTACCTTTTTCTCGTGTGTTGTTGTAGATGTTTTTAAAATGCTTTCATTAGATTTAATTTACACACTTTCATGT
>SNQJ01S0000740.1:874596-891921 GCA_010110895.2 Picea sitchensis | reverse complement strand
TTTCGTAGTTAGATTAAGTTTTTGCTTTCATAGTTAGATTATGTCTCATTTGATTTCATAGATTTAGTTTTAGTCTCAAGTTTATGTAGCAGTAGGATAGTTTCCTTTCATAGAATAGTGTCATATTTTGTGCTTTCTTATATTTAGATTCAACGACAGCAGTTTAACATGTTTCTTTTCAATCATTAGCATAGATTAGAAATCATCTTACCCTGCATATACTTTGCGTACATCTCATAAGATTACGACTCCGGATTGATAATTTATGTCGCAATTACTATCATATAATTCCCTCAACATTTTGGCGTCGTTGTCGGGGAGGTGTTAAAAGGATTAGAGTTAGATTTTATTTTTCAGTTGTGTGCAATTGATTTTATTTCATGCAAGTGTAAAGTTTAGTGTAAAGTTTGGATTGTGAATTAGTTTCTTCTTTCATACTAGTTTGCTTTTGATTTTGTTCATCTTTGGTTTTGTACTCATTTCGCACTTGTTTCGTACTAGTTTTTCATTTTTGTTTTAGCATTTGGTTTGATTTTCATTAAAATGATTTTTCAATGAGCTAACTATGCAAACAAATAACCTGGTGACAACAGGGTCTCAGTAATGCAAGGAGTTCAAGTTTGGCGTGTTTTATTTTTACAAATAGTTTTAATTTCTTAGTTTTAAATCTTTGATGATTAATTAATCTCCTTTTTCGATATGGTTTAACAATGAGTTTAAGCTCCCCGGATGGGGTGACACGCGTGCATCGGCAGACACACGGACGATCGTCGGGACGCCCATTTATGGCATCAACCGGCAATCGCCCTCCGAACACTAAATAGACTATGGCCTGCACTCGCCACTGCCAGTCGATGGGCCCTCTCGCGCGAGGGAATTGTACCAGGCGACAGAGCACTAACCACCCAGCCTTAATGGCCTCGGCAGTCACGACAGCTTGGTGCGTTTTCGCGGTGATGAACTGGGAAGGGATGCATCGGTCACTTGCACTGTTCATTCTGCTCGGACTGAAACTCCGACCTCCGCCAAAGCCAGGACGAGAAGAGGCCAATTTGATAGGATCCCGGACCAGAATCTTCACCATGCCTAGGATCAGAGGGAAATCCTGCAGAGTGGCAGCCTGGTACAGGGTTGAATCCAGACGCAGGCGCATTCGCAATTTCGAACGGGCGTTGGCTTTAGCATCCACTCGATGCAAGCGACGACCCTGGACGCCACCCATGGCGATCGTAGAGGAGATCAGTTTGGAGGAGGCAATGCAGCACCACCCCTCACTCACCTGCGCAGAGGAAACGAAACCACCGCCTGGGGATACCCGGTGGAACCTCAACATTGCCACCACGGAGGACCTCTTCCCACCTTTCATTGTGGAGGAGGAAGTCCCTCCCGACAACACCACAGGGGTGGCGGACCCAACAGGACTGCCAACTCACGCAGCGGGGGACTCCAGCACGCGAGCTTCCGACGACAGTGGGGGGTCGGACCAGCCTCCAGTCTCTGCACTAGGGTATCTCCCGCTCATCTTCGAGCTACGGAATCTGATGGATGACCAAGATTTTCACCTAGCCAGGATGGACCAACGGCTGGACATGCTTTTTGCAGCCTACTCCAAGAGCTCTCCAAAGCGACAGTGCCCAACGTGTGCACAGGCGTACTCGCTTCCAGCAGGATGGCGTCAGAAGAGAAATGACCGTCCAAACACGAGCAAGTAGACTCATCGAAGTTCCTGGTCAGAAGTATCTCTGCTATCTTAGTTTAGTTAGAATGTTCAGTTTCTTTATGTCTAGTTATGGTCTCTATTTTGAAACTATTTAGAATAATAGCCCTGGTTTCCCTCGGGCAGGGCACCCGCATGTATATTTTGGAAACTAGATTGCACTTGGCACTGGACGCCCAGCTGTCCTGGTTTCCTGCTCAGGCAGGACAGCTGGCGGCCTCAATGGTCAGTGTATACTCCTTTTTGATAATATGATAGGTACTACCCCCTTTTTATTTAAAAAAAAAAAAAAAACAATGAGTTTAAGCTTGGAACAGCTCACTCAGATCCTAGCAAAAGTTGGGATCTCCTCTTCTCTGGAAGAGGATATCTTGACAGCAGCCGAAAACTTAATTACTCCTCCAACAACAATCGATGAATCAACATACAAGGAACCCTGCACATCTGATGACGAACAATTATGCGAGCAGGAGATCGAGGAGGATAATGAGGAGTTGCGACGCGATCTGAGGAGTGAAAACTATGCCTACGAAAGCATTATTGACCGATGGTTTCAAGAAGGTACCAGGTTAGATCCATTTAATTTTTTCTTTTAATTTTGCTAATTTACAATTTCAACACTTAATTTCGCACGTTTATATTTATTTTCGATTGTCATTGGCGAAATTCACAGTGAACATATTCTTATTACTATTGTACTTATGGCTACACTGGAAGTTTGATTACATGTAACTGCTTTCTAAATTCCAATTAAAGTAGAGTAGAGTAGGTAGATTAGTTTTCAATAAGTATGCTCTCCTTCGCACTTCGTGCGATCTCGAGGATCAGAAAGTAGGATGTCCATGAATGTTTTCACAAAGAATGATGATGTAAAATTGCGTTAATCTTTTTTATTTCGGACTTCCATTTGCTAGTTACTTCAATTTGTCTTAATTTTTTTTAGAAACGAAATTAAAATAACGAATACTCCTTCATTTTTAGTTTTTTTTTTTTTAATTCTCGTAGAAAAAATAAAAATATAAAAATAAAAAATAAAACAAACAAAAAAAATTAATGATTCCTCATGCATTGCATTCTTTCACACTGAAAATGTCAAACAAACACTGATTCTATGGTGCCTTGACAAAGATGAAGACGATGTAGTTCAAAGCACTGAATATTAATACAATTTCATCAAATCTGCTAGAGAAACAAAACAATTTCTGGAAATGCCCTGCCAATCTCCCTTGCGGACTTTCTATAGGCCAACAAGAAACATCTGGTGTTCTTCCTCTGTACAGGGCACTCCCCTCTTCCTCTCATGGGCATTGTTGGAGGAATGAACGAGGTCATCTAAGACATAACCATCAAATCCTTCAGCACCGACCTCAACTGGATTCGAGTGCTCATATTGATTAACGAAGGTAATAGAAGAATGAAGGAGGAATATATGTGATCTATGATTGATTTGGTAGAGGTGAATGGGCATCTTTTTCTATCAGCAGCCGGTGATTTTGTATCTGATAACCAGAGATAGAATACATTCTGAGACTGAGGCTAGAACAAAAAAAAAAAAAAAAATTGTTGTCAATATGGAATTATGTCTAAGAAGATTTGGTGGCATGCAAGAGCTGGCTACACTTAATGGTCTAGATTGCCTTGCAGACAAAAATATGAGAGTTAGACAAAGGAGCGGTATCCATAGAGATATGAGCCAGAGACAAGTTATCTACCCTGAACCTCGGAGATTGCCCATTGTGCCTTCTTTAGCAGATGATCACGAAATTCACAAATCTGTCTGTAGGCTTCATAGTCATTCAGCAATGCAAACAAAAGGAGAAGCATGCCATGAGATTCTAGACATTTTTTTTTTCAGGTAAGGTGCCAACTCCTTCTGTATGAACTTTACATCATGAATTAATGGATTGTGAGATCTACTAGGAGGTGATCCACAAAAGTATGGAAGAGAGTTGTTAACATTTGCTTGGTCCCCATATCCACTCTTGCTGGGAAAAAAAATCCTGCAAGGGCTCCAATCAAGCCAGCGATTTTCATTTATTGCAGACTGTTAGCCTCTGCCTTATATCTAAAATTAGGGTTGCGGCATCCCCAAAACTTGGAAACCATATTCTACCTGTAGTGTGTTTCTAACAGAATGAGCGTATCGGAAATAGGGTAACAGGTTTGCCAGCCCATGTGTTATCAACGCCTGGTTGATCGGGATTATCATTGTAGATCTCCAGAAATATGAGCCTTCTCTCTTTGTTGTTTGTGAAAGCCCGTAAATCTCGCCTGTGTGTGCGTTGGGAGGAGGTGCCTTCTGTGGACCACTCCACTACTTAATTGACTTACCATACGTTACAGAAAAAAATATGGTCATTACAAACACTGTTAGTGGACACGATATGCCCACATACCATGACACGCCATTTCTCCATCGGCGCCTTATAAATACCACAACCATAGCCTGTCATCCCTATCTATTTTCTTGTAGAGATTTCAAATTCTGACTATTTGTGAAGTTGTGAGAAAGCAATTCTCGATTCCGTCAATCTTTGTCTTCTCTTACAGAAATTATCTTACGAAATCAAGCCAAATTCAGGGTAATCTTTGAAGATTTTGTTGTTATCAGCCTCCAAAATGGTGGGAAGTCGAAGCAGCCACCAGTTCACCAGTTATCAGATTTTCAGATTTTCTCTGTCGAAGTCGAAGTCGAACCAGCCACCAATTATCAGATTTTCTCTGTTTGAGCATTGCAGACTCACCTATGGTTTATTAGGAGGGTGAACAATTGCGCATTTCATTTGTGAACAATTGCGCATGTTTTTGTTTTGTTTAAAAAATAAAAAAAAATGTTTTTGTCATTTGTCTAATATATAATTCAATATAATTACCGAATTAGTTACAAATTGTATAATAAGGTTTTGTTTGTAATCTAGGTTGGCATAATTTTTTTTTCCTATTTTATTTTTGTTAATATATATAACAAAAAAAAAAAATTAAAAATAATAAAAACATAAAATAAATAAATAAAAACAAATTATAAAAATCAAAATAACAAAATAAATAAATAAAATTGCAAATGGATATCAAACATTTCCTAAAAGCAATAATCTCCAAACATGTTTTTTTTATGCCTTACGATTGTTTTTCTTAAAGTCACTTCATGCAACAATCAACAATCGACTAAGCGCGCAACGACAATAGGTAAAACACATTTTTTTTATCTTTTTAATTTGTCGCATTCACACTTAATCTTGCATTTTTGTTTTACGATGGTCTCACAAGTTTAATTGCAGGATTAGTACTAAGTTCGATTGCAGGAATGAAGACGATCGCATCTCATGACGAAGTGATTTTCAAGAATAAAAAACTCTTTCCGTGAAACATGCCTTGTTGGACACTTTGAAGGAGTTGATCTTCATACATCTCATGACGTTTGCAGTTACACAAGACACCGTTCATAAACCTAGAAGGAAAAAGAAGCATTTCTCCTTCCAAGTTTATTCACCATCCATGCTAGAGTCCACTATTTCATCACCTTATCCTTCATGACTTCGCACGCGCCTATATTTCTAAGTCGCATACATCTCTTTCCTTTTTTCCATTCATTTTTCCTTGCAAATAAAACCATTCAATTCCTTTTTTTTTTTTTTTAAATAAAAAAGAGGTGGNAATTGCAGATTTACTTACTTCACCAAGAATAATCAAGCACAAAAACCCTAGATTTGCCAAAATTTCACCAAGAAATGATCCAAAATGCATCCAAAATAGCCTCCAAGCAAGTGTGCCTTGGTAATTTCAGCCAATAACCCTTTTAGGGCGAAAATTGCAGTCCTCCCTCTTGTGAGAGGTGAGTTGTGATGTCAAAATGAGAGTACTTTATGTTTATTTATACAAAATTTTGACCTTAAATTATTTTTTAGGTCAAAATAAGGCTGACGTGGCCAATTTACAATAAAATTCATTTTTGACATAATAAAAATTAATTAGCATCTAAATACACCTCTAAGGGTGACGTGATTCCATTCTAGGGTGACATTGAGGCCTAAAGGTGGAATATTGAGCCTAAAATGTAGGGCGCTCGGCCTCTAGAGGCCCCAGATGACGCCCACACGTGCCACCAGGCTCATAAATGCCTCCAAAATTAAAACCCTAGCTCTGGATGACGTCTAGGGTCATGATGGTGACATCTAGGGCCCTCAAGGGCCAATGTCCATGTGGAAGAGCAAGGTCCCCCTGGGTCTAGGTCTTCCAGGGTGCCTCCAAAGGAAATGCCCTTCTTTTTCCCGGTGCAAATATTCAATTTCTTCTTACCCCTGGCTGGCGCTGCAACATCCATTTGTGGGATTTAAGCTCCCATGAAGGTCTGAGCTAATCATTCCCTCATGTGTACCTGTCCATAGGGAAAGGTCATGCAACAACAACAAGTACTCCCTGCAGGGGTTCATAAGTCACAAGGATCATAGCATGTAAATCACATCCAATAATTAAATTACCTGAACATGTGCATCAAACCCCCCTTAACCTAGATAAATGGTCAAAGACGTTATGCAACTTGACAAGTTAGGTTTGGAGAAGGTCTCAGGGTGTTCTATTGGGATAACCTCTCTTAAGTTTGGGGTGTTTCCCAGGTGGGATCTAATCCAAGTCATGTAAGTGTATGAGGTGGCACATGGTAAGTATTTGGGCACAAAGTGCATGCAATAACAGGGAAATGTAAAGTCTTACCTGTGGGTTCCTTTGTAGAGGGAGATATGCACCTTGTCATAAATGAAATTGCTTCTTATCCCATTCATTTCCTTTTATTCTTA
Source organism: Picea sitchensis (assembly GCA_010110895.2). Lineage (NCBI taxonomy): Eukaryota > Viridiplantae > Streptophyta > Pinopsida > Pinales > Pinaceae > Picea > Picea sitchensis. The sequence goes on along the minus strand of SNQJ01S0000740.1, from coordinate 885,411 downwards.
GCTTTATTTCTTTTGATCCTTTTATTTTTTTCTTCAAGGGAAGAGTTGAGGGCCACTGTCTTGACTTGATGACCATAGGTGACAACGTTATCCACAAACATTTCATGGAAATGAGAATGTTGGCTTGTGATGAGACCCCCTTTCTCTTGTCTATGCCACCAAGATCCACGACCCTGGTTTGGTGACTAGATAGGTGGTAGTGTCATACCACTACATGCCCATGGTCATAATAGGCCAGCTTGTGATGAGACCTCCTATCCATTAACTAGTACCTTGAGTGTTTATGTATCTTATGGGTGCCTTTTCTTATTGAGAATATTTTCACTGCTTTCTCGGGGATCCCTAGGCGAAGCATCTCAAAGGTTTCAACATTGCATTTTAACTCTTTCCAGCTAATTTTACCCTTTGGGCCTTTAGCCCCTTCTTCCCACATGGTAAGGTACAACCCTTCCTAGCATAGCCAATCCCAATGCCCAAACAAGGATAGGGGATATGGAAGGAATAAATATGGAAAATGGTAAGTATGGAGGGAATGAATGATGACTTTTCATAGACCCACCCAGTAGCAACCCATCCTAAAGGGAAACCAACTTACTAGGGTACAGTGTTACCCTTCCAGGTATAAATGAGGCAAATAGCATAATTTCCAAGAAAATGTCATGAAATGAAGAAGGATTTAATACAACATATTCAAGTGCTCCAAAAATTAGAGTGATACATACCATGATACCCAGACTCATTACCTCATGGAGCAAGATCCATCGCTACTTCAGGACCAGGCTAGTGGGATGGATACTGCTGCTTTTGATAAATGGACTACATTGAAGAAAAGAGGGTTCCTCCGGGGCCATGCTCAAGTCATCTGGTTCTCGGTACTTGATGTCTAGGGCCTGTGGGCCTCAAGACGTGATATCCTTAGTTATCCCTAGGCTAGGGGATAATAGTGATCTTGTCCCCCTTCAGGAATTTGGCCTCCTCTTTGGATCCTACCTTCTACCTTCTACCTTTTTGTGTTCTCCCACAAACGATCTAGGTCCCTCATTCAAGGATGTGCCACTTAAAGGTACCCCAATGAGGGTTTCACTGGATAGTCACTAGTTTACCCTTTCTTGATGGTGAATGAAGCTCCAACCATATCCATGATAATGGTAAAAGATGTAATGGATCGATCAAACTACTTCAAGGAAAATGGACTTGTTTGAAGATTCAATGGCCTTTCTTCAAAGCTAGAAAATCTACATGAATGTATTATAACAATTTGGAAACCAAAAATAAAGGATGAAGCCTTCATTTATCCTTGTGCAAAAAGATTCTTCATAGTCGAATTTGACCTAGTGGAAGATATAGATATGATCCTCAACTCCAGCCCTAGGTTTTGGGGAAAAGTAGGGCTATGTATGAAGCTCCAAAATACAAATTTTGATCCTACAATGGATTCTCTCTCTACCACTCTGGTCTGGTTAGGGATGCCAAACCTCCCCTTTCAATTTTGGGGCTTTAAATTGCTATTGAGAATTGGAAATGCCTTGGGAAATTCAGGAGCGTAGAAATGTAATGGAAACATATAACCACCTACACTTGGATTTATGTAGACATCGATTTCAGTAGAGGCTTCCCAATGAAGATAAAATTGGTAGTTAAAGACTACAACTAGACATAACCTCTCTATTATGAGCACGTTTTCTTTGGGGTAGGGTTTGTTTATAAACATGACACATTATAGCCCACTATGTCAATAGTCCAAAAACATGCTGCCTTGGAAAATCTTAGAGGAGTCCCACATGGTGGGAATGGGCAATGAAGGAACATTCTCACTAGTAAGAAACCCACATAGACTACACTGCCAAAGCTAACAAAAACCATAGAATGACAATATACATCCTTAGAAAACACTATAATAACACAACATGAAAGAAAAAATATAATGGGTGCAACCTCTCCATAAAATATTTTGTAGAACAAACCACTAATCATGATTCTAGTGTAGTTGGCGTTGCCTTGAATGCTCAAGGAATCAACAATGTTTTTGATCCCATTGAAAACTCCATGGTGAAAAGAAAATCTAGAGAAGCCTTAACTAATAAGGGCTCTAGATAAAAAATCCCTCTCCTTGGCCAAGAGTTGATATCTCAGGCCTATCTTCCCAACCCTCGAGTGACCATGTTAACTCACCCCCCTCGTAAAAGGGATGAGGAAGTTGTGATGATGTGACAAAAGAAAAGGAAGAGGGCTTGGGAGCTCTAGACACAAACCTCCTAGTAGAGGAAGACAATATTGTGGTGAAACTTGAAGATGGAGAACCACAAGAACCAACCACACTAGACCAATATAAATGAGGGGAATGGATAGAAGTCTNAAAAAAAAAAAAACAAAAAAAAAAAACCACCCCATCGAACACTGACCTACAGGACACAAAATTGGCATTGAAATTTATATTGATATGTACTACTTTCATATACTATTATTCTCTTAATTTATTTAGATTTATCCATGTTAATCAAAAAATGAGAAACTCTGGAAGAAAAAGAAGAACCATTTCCTGGAAACTTGTCTTCCTTAACAGAGTAAAGGGATTACACTAGATATATGAATCCATTATGACATTATGTGCTTCTTTTCTGATCTGGTTAAACCATAGATTTTGACTCAAAACATTTCAACCATTTTGATTAAAAAAAACAATGATAGTCATACGAAAAATCTCGTTCTTTATAGTTTTATTACCTTTTCCTTATTCTATTAAGTGGAGTGTCAAGGAATGTTGATCCAATGTTCTAGTGACTAGGTTGAAAACATTGTGCTAATTGTTGGGTTGTTATATTATTTGCAATAAAATTCTAGTCGATGTGGATCGACTGATGGTTAAAGTCGAGGTGGATCGACAATAGGTCGAGAGTCGAGGTAGATTGATGGCAAGTCGAAGGTCGAGATTAGTCGATCGGGTAAAGTCGAAGGTTGAGGCAGCTCAACATGGTAAAGGAATCGACAACAAGTCGAAGAGGTCAACCAACAAGAGGTCAACAGGAGGGCATGTGGCGACCGACTGAATACCGAATGAAGGTCGACTGGTAGTCGATTGGTAATTCGACTTGGAGGCGACTGTAACAAAATCTCGAGATTTGCGGGATTTGTAGCCAATGATCTGCATGGATCTGTAACCATTTTTGGGCGCCAAGTATTTAGGGTTTTTCCTATTTTAAATCCTATAAAGAAGCATGTTGTAAGGCCATAAAGGATAATAATCAATGAATCGTAGGATATCCAATCTTTAGAGAAATCTTTAGATGTAGGTTGTTGGTCATGCAAATGTAAGCTGAATTAGATACATGGTTGTTCTTGCAGAGGAAAGATGGTATGATGTTTATTGTCTTAGGTGTGGACCAAGGTTATACATGTAACCTTTTATTCATATTTAATAAGACAACAATAGAGAAGAACGCTCAAGGAATGCTGGTTTTCCCGGTTTGGGTTTTCAGGGAAAAATATCTGTGTATTGTGTGATTGCTTTGTCATTTATGTTTTTGATTAAATTCTACTTCTCTTCCGCTAGGTTTAGTGTGGAAGTGTATCTCATTTCCTAACAAGTGGTATTGGATATATGTTATTCTTTGACACGTGTATCAGATCTTGATTTACCAATTTTGAATATGAGAGATAAACCATAGGTACAATAATAGTTGTAAGTCATAAATTATATTAAAGATCGTGGTAAAGAATGGCGAGCAGTTCAAGAATAGAGATAGAAAAATTAAATGGCCAGAATTTTGAGCTTTGGAAGCTTAAAATGGAAGATCTTCTTGTAGATCGAGAATAATGGACAACGGTCTATCCAGGTACCCAATCGACAAACATGTCGACGAAAGAGTGGGAGAAACATGAAAGAAGAGAAAGAAGTACGATTCGGATTTGTCTTGTAGATTTGGTTTTGCTAAATGTCTCAGGTGAAGATTTGGCCAAGAAATTGTGGGACAAGCTGGGAAGCTTATACTGGTCGAAATCTCTGGTAAATAAGATGTTTCTAAGAAATAAATTGTATCTTTTGAGAATGAGTGATGGCAGTTCGGTGACTGATAATTTAAATTCGTTTAATACCATTTTAAGCCAGTTATTGTATGTGGATATTAAAATCACCGAGGAGGAGAAGTATATCAACCTATTATGTTCTTTTCCAGACTCCTGGGATATTTTAGTTGTGTCTATAAGTAGTTATACAACCACACTATCCCTAGAAGAGATGCTTGCTTCTTTGCTGTAGGAAGAAATGAGAAGAAAGAACATGGAAGGATCGACCAAAGATGCTTTAGTGGTGAGAGGTCGACCGATTGAAAGAGATAAAGGTAAATTCGTTGGTAGAAATTTTAAGTTGAAGGGTAGATATAAATCCCCGGTTCAATCGAAAAGAAGATGTTGGAATTGAGGTAAAGCTGGGAATTACAAATAGGACTATAAGTCAAGGGAAATGGAAGTCAGTACGGGATCCGACGAGAAGCAGTCAACTAAAAGAAAGACGACCCAGGATAAGGGAGGTGATGTGTACCTGGCGTCGACCAGTACATAGTCAGATCAAGGTGTTTGGTTTATCGACTCAGGAGCATCCTATCATATGATACCACATAGAGAATGGTTCTGCGAGTATGAACGATATGATGGAGGTGATGTGTTCTTGGGGGACAACTTGAAAACCAAAATTGTCGGACGAGGAAAAGTTCGACTGATACTGCAGGATGGGAGGAAAAGAACCCTTCTAGGTGTTCTACACATTCTAGGTTTGGAAAGAAACCTGATATCTTTCAGTAAGATGAGTGATGTTAGAGTGCACACTCTGTTTTAGAAGGATTCATGCAAGATGGTAAGAGGTGCGATGGTCTTAATGAAAGGAGTTTGGATTGGAACCCTATACAAGTTGTTAGGGAATGTTGAATCGACTGGATGTAACAATATCATTTCTCCTGAAGTTGACTCGACTTTGAATCAACTTGACCCAACTCAGGCTGAGTCGGTTCAAACCGACTCGACAAGACATGATAAAATCGACCCGACCATGCTATGGCACAAGAGGATGAGACACATTGGAGAAAAAGGACTTCGAGCCATGCACAACAAAGGTATGGTGAAAGGTTTTCTTGAATGTGGCTTAGAATTCAACTTTTGTGAACATTGCATATATGGAAAACAAAGTTGGGTGAGGTTTCCATATGGAGTGACAAGGGCAAATGGGATTCTAGAATTGGTGCATAGTGATGTGTTTGGCCCAGTTACAATGCCTTCACTTGGTGGATCCCTGTATTATGTCTCCTTCATAGATGATTTTTCTAGGAAGACATGGATACATTTCCCGAGGAAGAAATTAGAGGTTTTCAAGAAATTTAAAGAGTTTAAAGCTCTTGTAGAAAACCAAACAGATAAGAATATTAAGGTGCCAAGAACATACAACGGTGGTGAATTATATGGAAGATAATTTGATAAATGTTATGAGGAAAATCAGTCTATGGCTTGGGGTAAACCACAATAGATGGAATGAGTGTAGAAATCAACTCTAATCCCAAGTATGCTATATAAACAAACATGCTAACAAGACAAGATACATAGCCTACCTCGTCTGGACGTTCGATGAAGACCACCATTGAGCACTCGAATCAAAGCTATATACCTGCAACTTATCCTCAACAACCAAGATACAGAAGCATATGGTGATAATATATAAAATTAACACATATAATTGCATAATCTATCAATATTCATAACAAACATGCCCATGGAATAAAAATTCAAATATTTGCAAGACATTAATTGGACAAGAAAATAATATTTCTATTAAAATATGATCAATATAAGTGTATGAATGACAAACTTCCGTGTCGACACGTATTGAAATTGAGAAACTAATTCCCTTCCAGCTGGGCCTCCACCACTTCAATCCTCCACCAAAGGCAAGCTCATATAAGAGAGACAATGAGGTTCTCCATCAAAAGGGGAAGAGCTTGGGGGCTGAACAATGTGTTCAGACTTAAAAGGACAAAGGGATGCATACTCAATATGAAGTGAATAATTTCTCCTGAGTAACTTTGATCTCAAAAGTTGAATTCTTCTCGTCTTCCACAACTTGGATATGGCCCATTTATAGCCTTCAAATGGAATTGAAGGGTCGGGTCAGAATGTTTCCAGTATATGCAAGGTCAAGGATCATGGATCTCGTGACGTGACATGGAAACCCGAAACCATTTTTTAATTTTGGGCACAAAACTTGATGTATGCGGGTTGTAATGGTGCAACCTGTGTATACACATGATGTATAGTTGTTAGGGCGCATATATGTGGAAAAATATTATTTTTATCTCTGGGAATTGCAAAAAGGGACCTCAAGTCTGCATAGGGAAATGGAAGAGGCCTTCTGAGCAAGTTGCATGTGGTGAGGATAATCTTGCTATAACAGATGCCCCCTATTGTGTGAGGTCAGAGAAGTATCTGCGATGGTCGAAATACATTATAATTACCAGAAGTGGAGTAATGGAGACCCAACTGGACGAACTAGTTGCTCATAAGAATATTACAATCCATAATGACTTTGTACACATGGCTTCCAATTTGAATTACACTGGAGATCCATGTGAAAATATACCAAACAACTATTCATGGCCATGAATAGGAAATACCAAGTAGATACATGCCATAGGCTGTCATAGTCATGAACAAGGCGCAGTGAAAACCAATCTCAAAATCAATCTGAATATGTCTGTATATAATGGAGTACAATCTGATCTCCCATGATCATTGAAGTCATATAGGTACTGGTCCAATGAATGATAACAACAACTCAAGAAAGCTGCGACTATAAAATGATGTCTTCAAGTCTTCTACAGGATCCACCAAAGGTGCAAGTCTACATCATGTGAATAGAGCAGTTGAGGTCGAACATAATGAGACTTCATTTGATTACTAGTCATTAAGGTATACCTTTAACAAATGCGAGTCAACCTACCAATAATGAAATTAGGTATCAAGGCACCGAGTACAATATTATAAGTGTGAATAAAGGTGTTGAGGTCGAACACTTGAAGAATCCATCGATCAAGAGACATTGATGTATTTCCAACTGTCGACGGCGAGAGAACCTGCCACTGATGACTGCAAGCCTCTAGGTACTCATAGGACTCTAGGCCTCATTTCCAGAATAGATGAGTGTGGTATAGCATGCCAAAATACCACACCATATAACCCACAACAAAAATGGATTTTCTGAGAGAATGAATAGAACGTTGATGGATAAGGCAAGGAGCATACTCAGTGATGCATGTCTTGCATAAGAATTTTGGGTGGAGGCAGTCAACATTGCAAGATATCTGGTGAGTATGTCTCCTTCGTCGGCGCTAGTCGACATGACTCCACATGAGGTATGGTCGGGTAAGAATCCTTCAGTTTCACATCTCAAAGTATTTCGCTGTGATGCATTTGTGCATCTTCCGAAGAAAAAGAGGAGCAAGATGAACAAGAAGGAAATCAAATGTATTTTCCTTGGACATAAATAAGGAATGAAAGGATATAAGATCTATGATCCTACATCAAGGAGAATAGTGTACAATCGATATGTTGTCTTCATAGAAGTTGGAGGTAATTCCAAGCCCAAGGAAATTGTTCAGACCGAGAATAATCCCGATACAGTGTGGTTTGAACTGAGGAAGGAAGAAGATGATTCAGTTGAGTCGACTAAATCAGAGGAAGAGGTGGAACAATAGACTCCATTGGTAAGGAGGTTAGAAAGAGTAAGAAAACCAGTCGAAAGGTATAGTCCACCCGACTTCCGTTCCACATTTGTGCTAACTTCCATTGACGATGAGCCCAAGTCGGTTGGTGAGGCAGTTGACTCGGCAGAAGGTAAACTTTGGAAGGATTCCATGGTCGAAGAGATGGAATCCTTGCACAAGAATGAGACATGGGAGTACTCAAGTTACCTAGTGGAAGAAATCTCGTCAGTAGTAAATGGGTATTCAAGAAGAAGATGAATGCCGCAGGTCAAGTCGAGAAGTTCAAATCTCGACTAGTAGTGAAAGGTTATTCCCAAGTCGAGGGAGTCGAATTCGGTGAGATTTTTTCTGCTGTTGCAAAATTAAATTCCATTAGAGTACGAATGTATCTTGTTGCATCATTCAATATGGAAATAGAACAGATGTATGTGAAGACAACGTTCCTGCATGGGGACCTGGAAGAAGAAATCTACATGAAACAACCTAAAGGATTTGTAGTAAAGGGAAAGCATGAGTTGGTGTGCAAAGTAAAAAGATCTCTTTATGGTCTAAAGAAATTGCCAAAGATGTGGTACCAGAAGTTCGACACATACATCCTTAGTTTGGGATTTGTGAGAAGCAAAGATGATTACTGCATATATTCCAAGGAAGAAGGTGGGTGTTTCATATATGTAGATTTTTATGTTGATGACATATTGCTGATTGGAAACAACATGGATGCAATAAAGGAGGTGAAAAAACATCTATCCTCCAAGTTCAACATGAAGGATCTTGGTGCATATAAATTCATTATGGGAATGAAGATTAAGAGAGATAGAGCTGCTAGAAAGATCTGGTTGAATTAGACAAAGTGTATTGAAATAGTTCTGAAATGGTTCAACATGCCGAATTGCAAACCGATGAAGGTGCCAATTCCTATGGGAGAAAGGATAAATGATGAATAGTTTCCAAAGACACAGGAATAAATAGAGGACATGGAATGTGTTCCCTATGCAAGTGTTGTTGGTAGTCTAATGTATGCGATGGTCTTCACTCAACCAGACATTTCCCATGTAGTGGGAGTGTTGAGCAGGTACATGTCAACACCTAGAAAGGAGCACTGGAAAACTGCCAAGAGAGTATTCAAGTATTTGTGTGGCACGAAGGACTATGCTATATGATACCAAGGAAGACCCGGAGGTGACAGTTGAAAATTAAATGTACATGGTTTTGTTGACGCCAACTGGGCTGGAGATCTGGATTGATAGAGGCCGACCAATGAATATGTCTTCAATATGTTTGGAGGAGAAATAGGTTGGATGAGTAAGCGACAAACGATCGTAGCCTTGTCAACAATAGAAGCTAAATACATGGCGGCCACTCATGGAAGCAAAGAATTAGTATGAATGCAAAGGCTGTGTTTAGGAATCGGGTTTGAGCAGAGAGATATGAAGGTAAGTTGCGACAGTCAAAGCGCAATATTTTTGGCAAAGAACCCGATTTATCATTCGAAGACTAAGCACATTGATGTACAATACCATTTCATAAGAGATATCGTGGAAAGTAACAAGGTTCTACTGGAGAAAGTAGACACGTTGGAAAACATAGCAGACTCATTGACCAAGTATATGAGTGCTGTGAAGTTCTCTTGGTGCAAAGAGGCAATGGGAATTTCTACTCTGGGTCTGTGAACAAAAATTCAGTAATCTCCTGATTTCAACAAATAAGACAACTGTGGGAGAATGTTGGGTTGTTATATTCTTTGTAGTAAAATTCTAGTTGAGTTGGATTGATTGAAATTCGAAGTCAAGGTGGATTGAAAATAGGTCGAGAGTCAAGGTAGATCGACAACAAGTCAAAGGTCGAGGTTAGTCAACCGGGTAAAGTCGAATTCGAAGGTTGAGGTGGTTCGACATGGTAAAGGCATTGAAAACAAGTCGAAGAGGTCAACCAATAAGAGGTCGACATGAGGGTATGTGCGACCGAATGAAGGCCGAATGGTATTCGATTGGTAATCTGACTTGGAGTGGACTGTAACAAAATCCTGATATTTGCGGGATTTCTAGCCAATGATCTACATGGATCTGTAACCATTTTAGGGCAACAAGTATTTAGGGTTTTTCCAGACTATAAAGAGGCATGTTGTAAGGTCGTAAAGGATAATAATCAATGAATCATAGGATAGCCAATATTTAGAGGTAGGTTGGTGGTCATGCAGATGTAAGCCAGATTGGCTACAGGGTTGTTCTTGCAGAGGAAAGAGGGTATGATGCCGATTGTGTCTTAGGTGTGGACCAAGGTTAGAAATGTAACCTTTTATTCAAATTGAATAAGGCAACAAGAGAGCAGAACGCTCAAGGAATGTTGGTTTTCCCGGTTTGGGTTTCCAGGGTAAAATCTCTGTGTACTGTGTGATTGCTTTGTCATTTACTTTCTTGATTAAATTCTTCTTCTCTTCTGCTAGGTTTAGTGTGCAAGTGTATCTCATTTATTGACACTAATGAGTATGATACTAAGGCTTTAACAACCACAATAATATTGTATTCTTATTTAAGTCTTTATTGTTATTGATTTCACCCTACATAATAAGTAGGATAACATGAGTCTTAGCCAATACATTTTCTCTTATCATTGCATAGTAAGTAGCTTAACAAGGGGCTTGATGTGGTAACCAATAGGAATTTTGAAAAAGAGTGTTGTATTTATTCATCAATTGTTTGTCATATAATAACTTCAACTTCCATTTCCTGTAGGAATTCCATTGGTTAGGATGCAAATCCTTCTTAGGAAATTATTTTCGTTGTTTATTATGTTTTAAAACAAGGTAGATAACAGTGACCATGCAGGTACCTGGCTAAAGCTAAGTAAATTTATAGATTTGTATGAAAAAAATATGCAAAATATGATGTGGGAATTATTGTGTATAGTTTTGGTATTACTTGCTCTTTAATATTTCAATGTGAAAAAGGTATTAAAAATATTATTAGCATATTAATGTTTCATTTAATGTATTTGTGAAAATAATTAAAACATGGTCAGAATATTTAATATTAATATTCCACCATTTGTTTTTTGCCAAAGTTAAGTTACCATG
>SNQJ01S0000740.1:824018-869396 GCA_010110895.2 Picea sitchensis | reverse complement strand
TGGGTGATGAGTTTGGAAGGGCTTCCAGTACTGAAGGATCAGGAGTTCTGAGAGGTTGCTGATCAAGTCTTTTTCAGTCTAGAGCTGAAGGTTGAGAGTTTCCAGAATATTGAGGCGACATTGGTTCCAGCAGTGTTGCCACGGGAGGGAAACATTCCTGAAAAGCCTCCTATTTCTTTCCTTCTATACCTGCCAAAGAATGAAGCCGTGAAGTAATTTCCATATATGATTTAGGAGGGAGGATTGGAACACTTGGTCCCTCCAATCCGTAATTGTATCAATGATGCTGTCTCTTTTGCGATCCGAGGTACGCATAATAAGCACGCTTTGATCCCAAATTTGAGCAGTATAAGGGCAGGAATTGAGGAGGTGATTCATGGTCTCGTCTGCCTCTCCACAAAGCATACATATAGATGGCCCCACAAAACCTCTTTTTAAGAGGTTATCCCAGGTAAGAATGCTCGAATGGGTGACGAGCCAGAGGAAGAGGGTGATTTTAGGCCAATGTTTAAGATTCCAGATTTTGCTCCATACTTTCCTTGTAGGTGGAGGGTCTGATTGAGTTTTGATGTGATAGGCCTCTCGTATGCTATAGGTGCCCCATGGAAAATATCCCCATCGGAGGATATCCTCTCCTGTTAGCTTGGGGATTTTCCTTTTGGACATTTCATCCTGCTAGGGTCTCAGATCCACGTGCGCTTCCAGGTTCATGCGTTCCCTGTTTAGGTGCCAGCACCGCCAGGTGTCTTCTGGGGGATTGTCTTTCCAGTAATCAACTACTTTTTTCAGGCCCGCATGTGTATCTTGGGTACTGATGTGCTCAGCCCAGTCCTCGTGGTCCAAAATTGGCCATTGCTGCCAGGAATCTTTCCAGAAGAGGGATGTTTTCCCATTTCTAATTTCTCAAAAAGCATGTTGGGTAACTAGCTGTCTATTCTTCTTAGCCGCTGCCCAGATTAAGGATCCTGGGTTATCCCCATTCCATCGTATTAAGTTCTTTTCTGCCACATCTGGTGCATATTTCTTCCTCTAGAGCCTTGCCCAGAGATCCTTGGGATTTTTTAGCCATCGCCACCATATCTTGGCGCTTAGGAATTTATTCATGATAAAGGGGTCTCGTAATCCAAGGCCTCCTTGTGCTTTGGGTTGGCAGAGTTTGTCCCAGTTGATCAACGCTATTTTCTTCCCTGTGTTGAGGCCTTGCCAGAGGAAGTTCCTTTGTAAGATTTTAATGTTTGTGAGGACAAACTTTGGAGCAGCAAGCATCGAGAAGGTGTAGATGGGTAGGGCCTGAAGAACTGCTTGAAGGAGAACGAGACGACCATGAAGGTTTAGAACTTTAAGGGTCCAGGAAGAAAGCCTCTTGGTAAAAGAGGAAAGGATATGTTCCCAAGAGGAGTTCCTGAGGGCATTATGAATCAGGGGGATGCCAAGGTATTTGGATGGAAGGGAGCTTCTATTGAAGCCTAAGATATCAAAGACATGGCGCTGAATCGGAGGGGGCGTGTTGAAGAAAAATATTTGGGATTTATCTTTGTTACAATCCAAACCTGAGGCTTTAGAGAAGGTTTGGAGGATCAAGAGGAGGGAGTTGGATTCACGTGCAGCTGGGGTACCCATCAAAAGCGTGTCGTCCACAAATTGGCTATGTGAGATAGGGGGTGAGATGCCATGCAAAGGTAGACCTGTCAGTAAGTTGTTTGCAATAGCTGCGTGAATAGAGCGGCTAAGACCTTTAGCCATAATGATGAAGAGGAACGGGGAGAGAGGGTCTCCTTGTCTAATTCCTCTAGAAGGGGAAAAGGGGCGAGAAGGAACACCGTTGATAAGGATGGAGAAAAATGTCGAGGAGGTTAGGTTCAGAATCCAAGTCACCCAGAGCTTATCAAAGCCAAAGGCAAGGAACATTTCCCGCATGTAGTCCCAACTTATATTATCGAAGGCTTTAGAAAGGTCTAGTTTAAGGAGCATACCTGACATTCTGGTTTTCTGCAAAGAGTGGATCACTTCATGAGCTAGGATGACGCTGTCTAGGATTTGTCTTCCCTCAACATAGCCCGATTGCTCTGGAGAGATGATTGTTGGTAGGATGGGCTTGAGTCTTCTTGCGATCACTTTTGTCAGAAGTTTATAGATGACGTTGTAGAGGGCTATGGGTATGAACTGATTAGGATGGTGAGCCTACCTCTCTTTGGGGATGAGGGTGAGGAAATTAGCATTGAGAGCCTGAAGGACTTGTCTGGTGGATTGGGAATCTTCAATAATTTCCCATACCTCTACCTTGATCAACGACCAACAATGGTGGAAGAAATCGCTGGTGAAGCCATCGGGGCCAGGTGCCTTGCATTTGGGTGTGTCCTGAAGCGCTTGATCCACCTCCTCAATTGTAATAGGCCGGAGCAGAGCTGAGTTTTTCTTCGGAGTGACAAGGGAGGGCACATGCTGCATGACCTTAGCTATGGCCTCAGATCGGTCCAGGAATGGTTCCGTGAGGAGATCTTTGTAATAGTCTATCAGTGTCGTCTCCAGGTCTTCATGGGAATGAATGGGCTCACCATTGGTGGAGGTTAAGTGCATAATTCTATTAGTATGCCGCCGTTGAATGATGGTTCTGTGAAAGAATTTGGTGTTTCGGTCCCCCTCCTTGAGCCATTGGATGCGTGATTTTTTCTTCCATAAAATCTCTTCTTGTCTTTTTCTGGCCTTCAGCTGTTGATTTACTTTTTCTTCCTGGGTTTTAAGCTCGTCCGTTAACCCTTGCAGCCAGATCTGATTTTGGATCGCACCCATTTGTTTTGACAACTGCTTTTGGGAGTCGAAGATATTGCCAAAGGTTTGCTTATTCCAGAGTTTGAGAATTTGTTTGAGGTTCTTTAGCTTTTGCTGAAATCTGTACATCTTGGAGCCGCGGGGGACCTCTGCCTCCCTCCACCAATCCTGGATCTTTGCTTGGAAGTATAGATGGTTGAGCCAAAACTGTTCAAATCTGAAGGGTTTTTTCCCTGGAGTGGCTGGCACATCCAACCATAGTTGAATGGGCCAGTGATCCGAGCCAGGGATATTCATAATACTAGCTTCCAGAGCTGTTCCTTCCAGCATAAGGGAGTCAGAGATGAGGAATCGATCTAGTTTGCAGGTGATTTGGTGTGATCCAGTTCTTCTATTTGTCCAGGTGTAATTTCCATTGATGGCTTCCAAGTCGATGAGGTTGAGGTTGTCTATGAGGCTGTTGAAGTCACTAGAATCCTGATCCAGGCGTCTTGATCCCCCTTTTTTTTCCTCCAGACCGCATATGAGATTGTAATATCCACCAATAATCCATCTGTTATGCCTAGTTAGATTGGATATGTATTCCAAGTTTCTGAGAAAGGCTTGCTTATCCCTTGGGTTGGCCGGGCCATAGACATTGGTCAGGTGTCCAAGCTTGTTAGAACCAATAAGCCTATAATTTGCAGTGATGGACCACTTGGTAGTGATAAAATTCTCCATCAGCAATGAGTTGGTGTTCCAAAGGATAACTAGTCCTCCAGCTGTACCTGTGGCTGCAGTTGAAATTGCTTCCCCTTGCTTCCAATAGTAAGGGAGTAACCTATCAATGTCTTCGGTTGTGCACTTTGTTTCCTGTAATAATAGTATGTCTGGTTTTTCTACAAAGATCATATCTCGTAGCATTTTTTGCTTGCTACGTCCATTGAGGCCTCTGATATTCCAGGAGATAATCTTCATGATGATGGGGGGGTGGGAAGAGGAGGAAAACTGTCCGAGATGAGGTGGATTTGCCCTGAGTTCACCATGAAGTGGCCTATTTCTTGTATAAGCTTGTTGGTAGACTTCCTTCCTCTTTTCTTTTCATCTTTCTGAGTTTTGCTCTGATTCTTTGACTGACTGCCCTGTATTCCCAGGCCCTTGCTGGATCGAGCTGTGGATCCAACGAAAGAGTTAAGGAAGACCTTATGCACCTTCCATAATTGATCTCTAGGTATGGTGTACATTTTTTGATGCCTGTAGGCGTGTTCGAGGTGCTCCAGATCCACCCCAGCTAGTTCTTTCTCTTCTAGCTCCATTTCAGCGTCACCATCCTCTATCTCCAAAAAATATTGTTGGTCCATAGTAGGGTCTAGGGAGGGGTTATCTGATGCCTTCCCCTGTGATGGTTGATCTTCCCCTTGGCTCATAGACTGGGGAAGATTATCCGCATGGAGTTCATTGGGGTTTATGAAGGTTGATGGATTCTCTGGTTGATCTTGTAGTATTGCAAATTTATTACTAGTGGAAGGATCCTTACTTACTTGGGCTAGCTGCGTTCATCCTCCTTGTCTTCTTTTTCCTGCTGGTTGAGTGAAGCCGTCCTTGTCTTTGCCGGCTTCTGGGTTCCCTTCTTTGTGAGTAGCATTGAGGGGACACTCTCTGAAAAGATGTCCGTGTTCATGGCATTTCCTGCATCTGAACATAATGTGTTCGTAGTCTACGGTTTGGGTCCAATCCTCATCATGGTATTCGAGAATTATGGATCCCAGTAGCGGCTTGGCTATGTTCAGGTAAACGCAGATGCGCACATAAGAGGTATATCGCCTCTGCTTGGTGGCCTCTGAAGACTTAACATATATTCCAATGGTGTTACCTATACCAGCCAAGACCTCTTCCAGCCAGAATTCCTGGGGGAGAGAGTATAGTCTAATCCATAGTGGTGCATGGGAAAAATCTTCCTTTTCAGGGCTGAACTTCTCGGTCCAGAATCTTAAGAAGAGTCCCACTGAGTTATAGAAATAAGGCCCTCCATCAAAAATGCGATTGCGGTCCTCGAGATTGTGCAATATGATTGTGAAGAAACCCTTAGAACACAGTTGTAGTTGATAGTGTCCTTTTGGCTTCCAACAATATTGTATCCATTTGATCAGATCCCGCTCCGAGGGCCAAAGCCCTAGAAATTTTCCTACTAGGGCATAGTCTCTCATATATTGCTTTTGTTCTTCTATGCATGGTGAACTAATGATGTATTTTGGAGCCTGTGGCGCTTGAGGGATGCATTTGCCTGACATCCATGGAGTTGGTGCTGTAGCAGGTATAGCCACGTTCTCCGGATCAATATCCATCTCCCGATCCTTGAAGGTTCCTTCCGTCAAAAGTTTTGAGCGTAGATCTGGTGGGGGCTCAAAGGTCGGCCGTTTTAAACCTTCTCCAGAGCTTCCATTCGCGGTGGCTTGGTTGTAAGAGGCACCGTTCGGCCCTCCTTCCTTTAGAGACATGAGCCCCAGGGGGGCGAGAGTTGTGGCAATGCGGCTGAAAACCCTAAACCGTAAACCTAGTTGCAGAGCGCTCTCTCATTGTTTTTTTACCCCGGATATGCAATATTTAATATGGGTGCACTTGTCAAAATATTTTTCAACTACTGGAAACTCTCTTCAGATTTTTGAGTCTATTCGAATTTCACTTCCCTTCTTTTTCAAAGAAGTGATTGGGATTAAAATATTTGAAAACCCTTTTATGAACCTTCGTTAATAACCTACAATACCCATAAATGATCTGACCTCTGTAACATTTCTTGGCATTTGCCATCCTATAATGGCCTCTATCTTCTTGGGATCAACTATTATCCCATCTCCTGAAATGATATGCCACAAGTAGTGGATCTTCTTTTGATAAAAGAGGCACTTACAAAACTTGGCATGCAATTTATGCTCCCTTAAAACCTTTAACACCATTCTTAAATGATTCTCATGCTCCTCCTCAGACTTAGAGTAGATGAGAATATCATCTAAGAAAACAATCACAAACCTATCCAAGTACTCCCTGAACACTCCATTCATCAGACACATGAAAACAACTAGGAAATTTGATAGTCCAAATGACACTACTGTGAATTCATAATGCCCATATCTTGTTCGGAACACTGTATTGCTGATAACTTCTTCCTTTATCCTCACTTTATGATAACCCAAACTCAAGTCAATCTTGGAAAATATTATTGCACCTTTAGTTGATCAAATAGATCATCAATCCTTAGAAAATGATATTTGTTCTTTATAGTGACCTTATTCAGTTGTCTGAAATCAATACACAACCTTAAGGTCCCATCCTTCTTCTTTACAAAAATAACTAGGGCTCCCCAAGGTGACACACTTGGGTGTATGTACCCCGTCTTCAAAATTTCTTCAAGATGCATCTGCAATTCTTTCAATTTTGGCATATGTACCCCTTCTTCAAAGTATCAGGGTTATGATATTGTATCCTATCACTGTAGAAGGAGGGTAACCCACTAAGAAACCTTTGGATTTTTAATTTTTCATATTTATGAAGTCCACATTCTTCAACAATCCAAATAATCTCTTCTCATACCCATCCATTGACATGCTTCCCAACTTGAGTTCCAAGAACTCTTTCATCTGTTGGATTACTGAGAGGGGGGGTGAATCGGTAATAGAGCAATTCAATCCTTTTTAACCACAATATGAAAATGTTATATCAATGTAGCATTATCATCCAATAGTTACAGAGTAAATATACAATACACCAATGTTTTTACGTGGAAACCCAAAGCGGGAGAAAACCACATAATTATTTTTCTTATATGACTTTAAGAATTACATTCATTGGAAGCACCAACTTCATTTGTTTTCAAGCTGCAACTGGAAGGAGGCTCCAACCCCCTAGTTTCCCAGGCTACAACCTAAGGGAAGCTCCAACTCCCTAATTCTCTAGCTACAACTAGAAGGAGGTCACAACCCCCTATGTTCTCCGGCTACAACCACCTGTCCTTTCCCTGTCGAACCAACCTGACGTAGAAGTAGAATGATGGAACAACTGTCACACTATCACTATGAGATATAATGATGTAAACCTGTACCAATCAACCTGCACCAAACAACCTGTACCAATAACCTGAACCATGCATCAACCATGCATCAACCTATACCTCAACCTGTAATCAACCTGTACCATAAACAAGTGCATCAACCATGAACCAACTTGTACCAAACAACCTGTAATCAACCTGTACCATAAACAAGTGCATCAACCATGCACCAACCTATACCTCAACTTATAATCAACATGTACCAATCATGTATCAAATACTCATCAACTATGACTCATCAATATGTATCAACATCATCAACTATACACCTCATGTATGTGCCAACTCATCAACTACTTGTCTCAACCATGTACCCAACATGTACCTTAACCAAAATCCCTCATCAATTTCATCATCCAAATCTGATTTTTAACTTGAACTAGTGTATATGATCACATACCTGCAAACCTTCCTTAACTTTAACAACAAGAGGCTAACATTTTCATCAAACTTTACTTTAGTCTCACATGACTAGTTTTGGATTAGTCAACAACCCTAACTTGAAATAATCATAACTATGTACCTATAATGAATAAATATCTGAAAATAGTACACAATGTTATTCACTGTGTTTTATGATATTCCTCCAAGTGTCACTACTTGGAATCTCTCAGAAAAGGAATTATAGAAAAAATGGCATACCTTGTTAAATTTTGGCTTATTCTAGAGAGCGAACTTGTAGAGCGTGCTTCGCATAGAATATTTGTTGTATGGATCTGAAAATTGTACACAAAATTCTAAATACTGTAATTTAACCAACACATTTGGTCTTACTGAATTTAGATATGTTATGTAGAATTTATGACGTTTTTACCCGAAACACCTATTTTAGACTAGTTTCAGGACTAGCCACAAACCCTATTTTCCATGGAGTGTAGCTCCAAAAATGCAATGACCCACAAGATGAAATTGGTACCAAAGATACTTGGATAGGTTTCCTCAATGGCCTCCCAATTTCATGGTATGAATCATTCTAGGAAAAAAATTATTGCGAAAATGGTGAGATGACCTGTAAATAACATACCATAGAAAGCATCATCGAAAGAATTTATGCTCCCTTGAATTTAGGCCTTCTTTACTTCACCTTCCCTCTAAAATACGGCTTAGATATCCTTTAGTTATGTCAGTCACCTATAGATATTCAATATGCTCAAGTGTGATTAAAATGAGAGAGCCTTGCCTCTTATTTATACTTTCATGTAGCTTCCCCAAGGGGTTACCTTTTAACCATCTTAACCCACTTTCCTTATTTTAGGGTTAACCCACTTCTAATTTCTCCATTAAATTTATTATTTATATAATTTATTTTGTATTCACTTTGACTTATAGTACACTCATCACTTCACTTTATTATTTACCTTCTAAAATCTCTTAAACCACTTTGACTACTTTGACCTTTTAGGGCTTCTAGATGACTCATGAGGGTTCTCCAACTTCACATGGCCATAACTCTCTAACTGTGAGGAGTTATGTGCCGTTCCACATACCAATGGAAATGAAATGACATGTATTATCCATCTAGAATATTCTTTCCTACAAATATATCAAAACTCATACCATTATCCATCAAATAAACTTGGGTCCATTACCCAAACCTGGGTTCTCCAACTTCTCATGGCCATAACTCTCTAACCGTGAGGAGTTATGTGACGTTCCACATACAACCATAAATGGAATGACATGTAATATCCATCTATAATAGTCTTACCTTCAAATATATTAAAACTCATACCATTATACATAAAACAACCTTGGGTCCATTACCCAAACCTTTGTGCTACCAGAATTTGCTACCAGACTTTCTCCAAGGGTTGACATCAATCACTAAGGGTTGACATCAATATACAATATCAATATCCAATGGTTGACATAAATGAAAACCAAAAATACATACCAACTGTCCATCAACCTAAGCCAACTATCTGACATCATCTTCCTTTCATAGTAATGCTCAAGCAAATATTTATCTTGGAAATATCCTTTGAACTGCCTCCATGAGACCCTCTTCTCATCAATATGCTTGGATTTCTTAAGCTGATCCCACCACATGGATTCCTTTCCTTACAAGTGGTGGGTTGCAATTCTTGTTTCTACCCTTGAGGGGTAATCACACAACTAGAAATATTTCTTCACTTCCAGCAGCCAAGCCTCAGTCTCTTCTCTGTTCCTATGCTCACCATTGAAAGTAGGTGTCTTGATTTTCCTGAGTTCACCTTACAAGATGTCTCCCTCATTCCTTCTCCTCTGTCTCCTAACAAGAGACACACTTGGGCTGCTCCCTATCCCTAAACTTGCATGAGATATCCTAGTGGATTTCTCTAGGGAATGATGGTGCATGCTCCTACTCCTTGACTTCCTATCATTCCCATGCTCATCCCTTATGCTATGGGATTTGTATGCTATCACTTGTCTACCACTAGCTACTTGCTTTGTGCCAGAGTTTTTATTGGCTTTCTTATACAACATGTTCAAGCTCTGAAGTATCTCTTCCTGATATTTCATAATATTTTCATTATCAACCCTATAAATCTTCACTTCTCTCCGTAGGATCATCATAGTTACATGCGTTTTCCTGTCTCCTCTTCCATTGGAATCAGTCTCAACATTCCCCATGATGACATGAAAACCTCTAAATTCCTCGTCATGACAGTAGAACCATTGGGCATTTTCCATTGCTGTGGTTCTCATATAGGAACCAAAATTCTTTTTTGAACCTTTAATTCTGCAGAAAATGTGCATGCAAATAAATTTCTATTAGAAAAAAATATATACACACAATTTTGGAAAAGAATACATAAATGTTTCCGCCCTTTAATGCCACCAATCGTCTTCTCTTAAGTTGAATGGAAAATTTACTACTTAATTTGATTTTTTTTTGTTTATAGATGGATTCTCCTACTCAAAACCTTTCCATTTACTATTCATTTTCCCAACTCTGAGTTTCGAGCATAAAGTCATGGTCTTCATAAGTTTTGACCATTTTCCCTTTTTCAACATTTTATGCTACATGTGTCTTCTTTTTCTCCCAGCACATTTTTAGATACCTAGAAATCAAATTTGGCTCCATGGATGACTTCTACAGTTCATGAGATTTCCATAGACTGCTCCTAGGCCCAAAACTGATTCTTGAGCAAGGAGTTATGCCCTCTAAAATAAATTTTGTACTAAATTTTACCCTTGGCTATTTAGGCTGAAACGTCTTCATACAAGCTCTATTTTGCGCTCAGAGTAGCTCATTGGAAAGATATCCTAGATCTCTTTCATTTTAGAAGCAAAAACTTGTGTATTGCAAGTATACACACTTTTGTAAAAAAAATATTTTCTAAAAATGTTGTTTAGGCCCTCAAAAATGCCCTCCAAGATGAAGACCTTCAAACACTGGAATTTTAATGGAAAAATTCACTAATTTTACTGTTGTAATGGTTTGTATATCCAAACCGTGGATCTCAAATCTAGCATTGATTCCAACCATTTATCTTCTTGGCCTTTCTAAGCCGTGGCTAGACCTTCGCAAGTCTATCAGAAACCCTTTATCAGACACTTCCCATCATAAACTCCAAGTTGTTGGGTACGTGGAATTCTCTGAAATTCGCGTTCCGAAACACTATCAGACTCTTGTCATTGAAAAATATATATAAGAAATAGGTTTTCATTTGCTTATTTTTCCTTTTCAAACTCCGAACTCCGATAGCCTATCAGACTCGCTTGGTTGGATTCACCCATGGGAATCATTCTCTTCGAACGATACCTTCCGAAAACCTGCTTCTGAAGACTATCAGGAACCATCACTTTTGAAGTCATCAACACACTTACTTTCGAGCCATCGAAACTCTCCCCTATGAAAAATTGCACTTGAATGCAACGTGACAATATTTGATTTATTCGACCTTGTTGACATGTCCTCTGACATGGCGTGCTGACATGGAAACTGACTTGGCATTCTTTTCCACCCTCTAACCTTCCAAGAAAACATGATCACTCAATAGATCGAATGATAAAAAATTGTGTTGATCAACGACCACGATCATCTCGGGTTCCCAAGTTGCATACCTGTTACCTTGGTCAGACTGACTTCATCAGAAAGTAATGTTACCCTTTAGCTTTCCGAGAAGACCTTTCTGAAGCCACCTTTCCAAGAAATCTAATAGTTGATATTTCTCATGTCCGACGATCAAGATCTTCTCATAAATCCTCAACTGCTCGACCTTTAACTCAGTCATAATGAATTCATCAGAAACTATTCACCACTACTAAACTTTGGAAAACACCCCCCGTGGATCCAACAACTAGGAAAAAATCTGAATGATCTGATGACTCTTGTTTCTTCAGTATTTTTCCATTGGAATCCTCCCTTTAGACCTGAAATCATGTCCTACTTCAGATTTTTCCAAAATATTATTCTTGAAGGCCTATTAGGAGAACCTTGTTCGAACCCTCTGCGATTGAATCTTGACCATTGATTCTCTAGGTCGAATTAATTTGGGCCGTTGTTTACCAAACTTCATGGCCGCCATGAAACACACAGTAATTTGACCTTCCAGGAAAAAATCAACTATGCAACCTACAAATTGATGCCACAAATTTCCTTCTTTGACTGCTCTGAAGCAGTTAAACTTGAAATTTGCTCATAATTTGGGGATTTCACTCTGGTTTACCATCTTTCCCCAAATTCATCACAAGACAAAATCTACAACCATGAATTTGCTCAATTCACACTGGATCCTGACCCATACAAGCTTAGTGTTGAAACTTGAGCTATGATGCCATTCTATAATGTCCCCCAACTTAACTGAGGAACATTACTATGCATAAATACACATAAAACTCAAAATTTATGCTAATTCATTTTGTTGTAGCTAGCCAATTATGATTTATATAAAATTTTAACCAGATTTTGCTACCCATAATTAAATGCATCTTCAACACTCTAAATGATCATGAATGAAACTAATAACTCATTCACAACAACAAATAAACCATTCACATATAGAGAGTTAAGAATAACAATTAAACTCATGAAATAACTAAGAAATAAACAACACTTATTTTATATATAATTTTTGGGATTAACTGCGTAGAGTAAGTCATTAATTTATGACCCATATCCATGAGTATTAGTTGCAACTGACCAATACTTCTCATGATTTGAATAGTCCACTTAGCACTCATTGCATCGGATGATGCTCACAGGGGTGAAGAAGTGGGGTTGAAACTAGCGAAATGAATCACATAGCACCAATCATCACTTCCGGGGCTTGCACCCGGTAACCATGACTTCTCAGGTGGTCACCCATCCCAAGACGCCTTTGTCTCAAGCACGCTTAACTGTGGAGTTTTCCCCATAATCAAGCCCACTTTACTTGCTACCCCATTTGCAAAACCTTAGCAAGTATTGTGCCTTATGAACTATCCAGTTAGAGCTCCCTTCACTCTTATATTTAAGCATAGAGGGGCTTTCACAGTGCAACATATTAGATATAATTTTTGGGATTAACTATGTAGAGTAAGTCATTAATCTATGACCCATATCCATGAGTATTAGTCGCAACAGACCAATAATTCTCATGATTTGAATAGTCCACTTAGCACTCATTACATCGGGTGATGCTCACAGGGGTGAAGAAGTGGGATTGAAACCAGCGAAATGAATCACATAACACCAATCATCACTTCCGGGGCTTGCACCCTACAACCAGGACTTCCTAGGTGGTTACCCATCCCAAGAAGCCTTTGGCTCAAGCGCGCTTAACTGTGGATTTTTCCCCACAATCAAGCCCACTTAGCTTGCTACCCCATTTGCAAAACCTTAGCAAGTATTGTGCCTTATGAACTATCTAGTTAGAGCTCCCTTTACTCTTTTATTTAAGCATAGAGGGGCTTTCACAGTGCAACATATTAGATATAATTTTTTGGATTAACTGCGTAGAGTAAGTCATTAATCTATGACCCATATCCATGAGTATTAGTCGCAACTGACCAATAATTCTCATGATTTTAATAGTTCAATTAACATTCATTGCATCGGGACTAGAGTTTTAGTGGACTATTCAAATCATGAGAATTATTGGTCAGTTGTGACTAATACTCATGGATATGGGTCATAGATGAATGACTTACTCTACGCAGTTAATTCCAAAAATTATATCTAATATGTTGCACTGCGAAAGCCCCTCTAAACACTTATTTTTCAAAATACTTGGGAAACCAACTACTTGGGAAGGATGTTCCATCCAACTATAGAAATGTTGTTTTAAGTCTCAACAACAAGTCACCCTTGACCTGGGGCTAGGAATCCACAATATAAGGGTGCCTCTCACAGTCCACTTGTAGCTCACTATCACACAACCCAATCAATGCTCTTAAGCATGCATTGACCCATACACCTCTCTTGCATCCTCCAAATTATGCACGAGACTATATCCTTTATCTGTCAACCTCTACTTCCACTATCGCTATGGTTTTAGTTCAAGAGGACCCTAACGATGACGAACATGTGATATACTCTCTGAGAAAGAGTCTATCCGGTCCCAATCTTTGATATTCACACGTTGAAAAGTTGGCTCTGGTAGCCATCATTGCCGTCCAAAGATTTCAGCATTACATCCTGTTACACACTACCACGGTCATTGCAGACTCAAACCCCATGTATCATATTCTGTCACGTCAAGTCCTTGGGGGAAAATATTCCAAATGGATCGTTATTCTTCAAGAATTTGACCTTGAGTTTGCCAAATCAAAAGATAAAAAGTCCTTGGTTTTGCGGAACTTATCTGTGATCTGCCCCATGCTGATGAAGACACTGAGTCCAATGATTCTCTTCCCGATGAATCTCTTTTCCTCATTATCATTTCCGACCCTTTGTATGGATATATTCTTCTTTATCTTCAAACCCAACATTTTCAGCCCGATATCTCCTGTGAAGAACGTCGTCGTTTTCACCACCCTTCTAAAACCTACCTTATCATCGATGACACTTTGTATCGTCGTGGTATTGACACTATCCTACGATGTTGTTTAACTCATGATGAGGTTGAACATGTTCTAAATGACTGTCACCTTGGAGCATGTGGCGATCACCTTTCTGGGATGGCTACAACTCAGAAAATCTTACGTGTCGGTTACTTTTGGCCCTCCATCTTCAAAGATTGTATTGAGGCTGTCAAAATATGCCCACCCTGCCAAGATATTCATAAAAAGGCACACACCCACCCCGCTCTGCTGCATCCTATTATCGCCATCGACCCCTTTGCCAAATGGGGCATTGATTTTATGCAATGTAATCCTACCTCAGCCAGGGGGCACAGTTATATCATCGTTGTCGTTGATTATTTCACAAAATGGGATGAGGCTATGCCTACTTTTCTTAACGATGGTCGTACTGCAACTCTCTTCATCTTTAACCACATCATTACTCGCTTTGTTGTTCCACAATCCATTGTCACTGATCATGGTTCACATTTTCAAAACCATATGACGAGTGAATTATATGTCAAGTTGGGTTTTCGCCATGAAAAATCATCCCCCTACTATCCTCAAGAAAACGGACAAGTTGAAGCTATCAACAAAGTCCTTAAAACCATGATCCAACACATGGTAGGGGAAAACAAAACTTATTGGCACTTGAAACTCTTCTTTTCCCTCTAGCCTTGCCGCACCTCAATGAAAAATTCAAATGGATTCACTCCATTCCAGTTGGTATATGGCATCAAAGCAATATTACCAATCGAGTGTGAAATTCATTCGTTGAAATTCACCGTAGAACTCCTGCCTCACACCTCTGCTGAAGAGGAACGATTCCTATATCTGACTAAGTTGGAAGAAATACATCATGATGTTGTTCTCGTTAATGAGACATATCAAAAATGAAAGAAGATTCAATATGTAAAATCCATTTAACCTCGTACTTTCAAAGAAGGAGACCTAGTCCTCGTTTATGACCAAGCTCACGATAAGCTAGAGACAGGAAAGTTAGAACCTCTGTGGCATGGATCCTACATTGTAAAACATGTATTACATAGAGGTGGCTACGATCTAGTTGACTATGATGGAATATCTCTCGGTGAACCCCCAAATGGGATTTACCTTAAGAAGTACTATGCATAGAACATCTGGCATGTGTGATTTGTACACTATTGTACTATAGTTTTGATTTGGTGTGTCTTTTTCTCTTGCATGTATGAGTTTTGTTTTAGCCGCTTATACTTTGTCTTGTGATTGTGTGCGCAAATGACATATCCCTTTCCTATCTTTATCAGGTTTGCAGATGGCGCTAGTCGACACACCCAGAACATTGCTTCTGCAACTTGGGTCATTTACCACTCTGATGAGTTGGTGAGTTCAGGAGGCGTTTTCCTAGGATCGACAACCAATAATGTGGCATAATACCACACTGTCATTGGACTTTTAATCGAGGCCTCCTCCCTAGGTATATATCATATAATCATTAACCTAGACTCTCAACTTGTGGTTTGTCATATTACTCGAGTCTATGCCATTTGAAACCCTATCCTATTTTGTTTCCACCTATGAGTTCATCGTCTTGAAAGAATGTTTGAATTTATAGAATACATACACATACCAAGAGAAATCAACACAACTTCAGATTCACTAGAAAACTATATTTTGGATTGGTATCTTGCGCATAGATAAAATTTTATAAAGAAAATGAATCACATTTACATTAAAAACATCACACAAGATAATTTGTAACATCATTGGCACCACAAAACTTGGATATATATATATAAATTGCGTGATAGAAAAAATTTGTTTACATCAAAAAATTACATAGAAGGGAAAAATCTGGGCCCTCATGCCCATGATATCATGTTAAAAGACTACAAAATATATAGAGGATCCTAGTCCTCCTGCACCACGTTGTGCTCCGAGAATCACACCACTGCACGGGCCACTCGTCGAAGCAAGTGGTTCAAACTCTCAGGAACCCCTATTGTATGCCTCTGCAGATGTAGAGGTACATCTTGCCTCCTGAGAGGTGGGACACCCATAGTGAGACCTCAAAGGTTCCTTTCAAACTCCCGGAGACCTCCCACTGCCACCTCATGCTCCACGGATATCTGCACGTCTCCGCAACACCTTAGTGTTGGTATCTCTGCTGGACGTGATGCACCTCTATCTGCATGATGAAACAATACATCTGTTACAATCCTTCTTTGTACACATAAAAATAATATAAATTTCAAAAAAAAAAAAAAACACATGACAAGGTTTTGGTTTCGTACCTGACGCATCCCAGTCAATATCCTCTTGAAGTAATAATTCCACGCTACCCCAAAAATACACTCCAACATATGGAAATTCCTCAATGACGATCAACTGCCTTCTCCACCAAGCGAAGAAGTCAACTATGAAATTAAACTCCGAGTCGGTCCCTAATCTGGGGACAAACTTGTCCCCCTTTCCATACGTGGTTCAACCACCGGTCCTGCCATCAGCACAATCTGTAGCTGCATATGAGGTATTCTCTTCAGAAATAACGAAACCAAGAAGGAACCATAACCAAACTTTTTTTGTTTCCCATTCCTGCACTTCATGATTTGATCCTTCACATTGCGAAGGAAACCTGCACTCCAGTTGAATAATATCAGCTCCAAGCATTGTAGAGCATAAGAAAATTGGGATTTTGAGGCCAAATGTACACTCATGCTACCTGCCAGGTTGGTTATGGAAAACAAAATAGATCATAGTGTCAAATCTCCGATGTCCTTGATCAAAATTCGTCCTCCGACCAATTGTGACCCTGGAATACAATGATCAACCACGTACACCTCGGCAGGCTAAGGAGTTGTTCGTTGCCCAAAAAAAGTGATAGGATATGCTCTTATTGAGAGACTGGTAAAAAATTATATGTCATCAAGATTGATTTTGAGCATTTGTGGCCCAAAACGGAATGCCTGTTCGGTGTCATCCCACAGTCCAATCAGATACTCAAGTAGTAAAACTTCCTTTTTCATCTTTTGCGATTTAAAATACTTGAGGAGGTCACAATTCCTCAAAGAAACCCTTGTCTGAGGGTTTTTCAACGTAGCTATATCATCAAGATCATGCTCATATTCTTTCCATTCGATCATGGTTTTTATTTGTGTAAACTGTAAGAACATACATTTAAAAGACATTAATCATCCTCTCATAGCACAAATTTGGCTACTTTTAGCATAAATAGCAACATATTTTTCAGTCCTGTGCCGATGCTCCCCTAAACTCATCCACATGGTGCTAGTTCTGCCCTGGTACACACACCAAGGCGCCGAAAACATGATTGACGCTCCCCTCACCCCTTTGAGGGAGCGTCGATCTAGTTCAACGCCTAGGGATTCCTAGGGAGCCCAGGACAAGACTAAAAACTACCTAAAATGCAATTCTAAACCATGAGAAATGACTAGAATGGGTTAATGACCAACCTGATTCGGACATATGTGAAAACGATCAACCATAGCTCCAGTGCCAACAGCTTGAAAATCGCCCTCTGAAGTCGAAAATACCAATGCTAGAAGAGATTGGTAAAAATGAAATGGTAAATCATATTTTTAGCCTTATTTCACTATTATAGGGTTCATTTTTGATAATCTATAGTTTCTTTTGGGTTTTAAAATATTTTTTGGAGATGTCATTAATACCCTGGATGTAGATTTGTCTTCACTTGTAGGTTTCAAAGCAATATCTTTTTGTTTAACCTTGTAACACTGATGAGCACGATCTTTGTTCTTTCTCACGCTCGAAAAAACATGAGAATGTATCCGAGTAGACTTTTATCTCTTTTTTAGACTCGTAAGGTTATATGAAAAAGGAACCCCCTAGAGTCTCCTTTAAGTTCTTTTCAGACTCTCTAAACATGAAAATATTGTCGAGTGATCTTTCTTCCTTTCACACTCGTTTAAAATGTTTTGAAAGGGTGTCTCCCGAGTAGCATTTTATCTCTTTTTTCAGACTTCAGAGACTAATATTACAGAAAAGGACAACTGTTGTCCCTTGACCAAGTTTTGGGAGATCCTTGGTCAAGTTTGACCTATTTTGGGACTTCAACAACCTGTTGAAGGAGGAGCGCAAGACGAAGCAGAGATCACGGGATCTCAACCCCTTTTTGGGTCCTTTTTGGGATTTGGGATTATGTAACGGCTATGGGACGTTGGCCCATGGGTTTACCCATGTTTAGGCATATTTTGTAAAGTATAAATAGATGTCTATGCAATGTAAGAAGAGAGCAGTTACAAATGGATAAGTGCTGAATCTATGTGATTCAAGGATTGTAAGTGCTTTGTGCATACTGTGTGAGACTTGCAGAGCTAAGTGCAAGTCATTGTAAGAGGTTCTGGAAGGCTGTGTGCTTAGATCTACTCGGGGAAGGAGGATCTAGCGAGCTGTGCAAATCTCCTATCCTATGCGAGGTAGGGTTTTGAGGCTCTGTGCATGTAACCTATTGAAGAAGCTAATAAAGAAGAAGAGTTGGTGGACGTAGCCCCAGGGTGGGGGTGAACCACGTATATGCTGTGTTTCTTTGCTTTGTGCAATGTGTTGATGTGTTTATGTCTTTACTTGCTAAGTGCTTTGATATAGATAGATAGATCTGTTTATGCTTTGTGATAATGATGTATATGGATGTTAGATTTGACTTATATGAATGTGATAATGCCTGAATCTGTTATATCTAACCTACTTCTCTATGATAAGTGCTTAGATACATCAGATATGAATGAATGATGCGATGCTCTATTTTATCTATGGAGTAGATAGTGGTTAAATATTTATGAAATGTCGGTGCTAAGTGCTCTGTTAAAGAATTGCAATCACAGATCTGGGTGCTAGCTAAGGTTGTAGACACTTGAGTCCTGCAACCACCCCTACCTCTACCTCGGGTGAGACTTCATATGCTTCGCAGGTGTTGCCGAAAGGGCTGGTAGTTAGGGTTTTTTTGGTGTGCTGTTGTAGCGTTGAACCCTGGGTCTGCCCCTGTGCCAACAAATGGTTCTGTTGCCGGGACCTGAAATTTTGATTGTTGGGAATTGAGGAAGAAGAAGCTTTGTGCAAAGATCTGACTTGAAATTGTGAAAGATTTGTGCGTAGATCTGTCGCTCTAGTGCGCAGTACTCTACTTAGTTTGAGAAGCTCTGTGCTAAAGAAAATAAGTCCGATCGGAAGAAAAGAGGTAAGATCTGAAAGCTTTGCGCTCTGAGAAAGGTAAAAGTGAGAATTTTTGATTAAAAGAGGTAAGATCTGCAAGCTCTGTGCTCTGATAAAGGTAAGAATATTGAAGATTTCTAGATCTGAAAGCTTTATGCTCTGTAGAAGTAAGATAAGTAGAAATTTTTGTTTCAAAAGTATGGATCTAGGTATGTTTGATAGATTATGTCCTAGCTTGAAAACTAGGGCACTAATAGATGAAATAAGGTTTGATATAAGTAGATCCGATAAGAATAGTGAAAGATATGTTATACCTATGCATAGAATGAATGTTTGGACTAACCAGTGGATGCAGGATCCTAGAAATAAATGTTTGAATGTTAGCTACTATGACTCTAGCACGCAGTATAGAAGGAGTTGGGAATCATTTAAAAGAAAGAGAGGATTAACCCTCTGTTATAGTTGCAGAAAACCAGGACATCTTGCTAAGGAATGCCCTGGGAGAAGACTTAGTTGTCTTTGTTGCAAAGCTATGGACCATGAAGTATTGGATTGCCCTAAAATGATTTCTAAGCTTGAAGGAATGAACATGAAACAAGAAAACCCTAAGGTAGATCCATAAATGGAAGAACCCCAGAAAGACTCAGAGAAAGTATTGCTACAGATGAAAGAAACCCTGAATGATCACCAACATGTCAGTTTATCAGAGGTCTTCAAAGAAAAAGAATGCCTTGAAGCAAGAATAAGAGACTTCGACATTGACTGTGTTCTAGATGAGGAAACACAGGTGAATATCATGACAGAAAGAACTTGGGAAGTTTTAGGGAAACCTGCTATGAATCCTTCATTGGGAGGAATAGGTCTATTTAGAGGAAAGATGATAAACCTATGTGGAAAGCTCACCCGGATTTCTATGAATGCCAATGGAACTTCGATAGAGGAAGATTTTGAGATTATTAAATTTATTGAGAAAAATGCCCCATTTACCATGTTACTAGGAAAACCTTGGATTGAAAGAGATCATGCCATAAGGCAAGAAGAAGAAGACGTTTTAGCGCAGAAGAAGCAAGAGTTAAAAGATTTCATGACTAGAAGGATCACACACTTAATTGAAGAACAAAAGAACAGAGAGAAGCTATCTAACACCAGAGACCTGGATGTCGAAGTTGCACGAACACTAGAAGACCCACAAAATATTGAAGTACCTATTCCAGATAAAGAGGAAGTATCACCCTCAAATCTTAGGAAAAAATCTCAACAACACAAAGTAACTATGGAAAACGAAGATAAGAATCATAATGGAAAAATGAATATCGAGACGAAGCTCACTGGAAAGAAAGATAGAAATCTAAGTAAGAAGAGAGATAAGATCGATAAGTTACAGAAGGTTCCAGAGGGAACTTCGCAGAAGGAAAATTTTCAAAATTGGAGCTTCGTCGAGATAACAGAACAACGTCACATGGCACTTCACCAGGGCGAAGGAATATAGCCGTTGGGACTAATATAATCGTTCAGATGACCCTCCAAACGGGTAGAAAGGAATTTATGGTTCGCCACCAGACCGTTGGACCGTGCCATAGCAGACATAATAGAGTTAATGAAAGCTTCTTGACCGTTGCAAGAAACCCGTTGCCAAGTTATCTATTTATCCTGTTGCGCCATGCATCGAGAACACTTTTGCTAACCGTGAATCTGAGCCCGCAGACTTGTTAATTTTACATAGTGATCATTACGCTATTGCCCTATATCCCATTATAGTGTCTAAGTTACTCCTCGAACCTGAGATTTCCAACCCCGAGCATGTATATCGGACGATTTCAGCGCTGCATAGAAAGTTGTCGAATAATTTTTGATCGAACTCATGACTGAAAGAGTCATGTCGATGTCTGTAAGTATACAAGCTTCATCGACGAGAATGGTGCAAGCCTCTCCATCAACTGCTTGCGGAGCCGGACCATCCCGACCATCAGCAGAAAAGAGAACTAAGCATAAAGACAACCTCACAAATGCAAAACTGATTCCAACCATAGTTCCCGATTGCATCCTGCCTCTAGCTGGCATGATGAATCATGATAGCGTACCAAGATATTTCAAATAGACCATAGTTACTGCGTACCTCCCAAAGGGGATACGTACAGTTCAGACAGAGCAGGATAAGATCACAACACTAAAATTCAATGACTTCAACCTCGAAGATCGCAAGATCTATGGAATGCTTTCCCCATACAAGTACGTAACCAGAAATAAGGGGAAGAATTCAAACATAATCCCCCAGTAGTGGACGGCGAACCTCGTGCAGTCCACCTTGCTGAATGTTATGAAGATCCCACAATTCGGAAGACACCAGGAAGTCAATGCCTGTTTCAAGATTCTACTGTCGTGTTACCATGGTGGCTACTTATGGCTAGAACACTACATTATAGTTGACCCAATGCCGATCGACATGATCATAGGACTTAGTATGCAAGGACCCGACCCGCAGGAATTTTATCCAGGAAAATCCGCAGATCGCGCACTTGCACAGAAGATCAAGGATACATATGGAGACGTTGAGAAGGGAATAAGAAGCAACAAGGTAGCTTCCATATAGAGTGGTGCATTGCACCTATCATGTCAAATGATAGATGGAAATATAGTAAGGAAGAACCTACCTACGCAGGTCACCGGCTTTGTCATTGACCTCGCAGGGAAGTGCGCGGAAGGCCTACAGATGAACTGGGCGAAGTACCTAGTTAACCAGTTGGAACTAGATTGCTGAGAAGCACATGATCATGGTTATGAATTTCATTTCAGCTGGCTGCTGGTCCTCATTGCATTTGTTTCCTGGGAGATGTCGGAAGGAGAGACCTAGACATCGATCCGATTGAATCGCTTGCCGCGAAGTTCGCTACCTTGTGGTATTCAACTGATATGAAGAAACAGTGGCAGTCGAATGCTTTGTTTCATACATACTACCTCTAGCTTAAGTGAGCCATCGAAGAGGAGCCTCACATGAGTCCGAACACCTTACAAAGGTTTTGACCCCTGATGAAGTTCAGTGCAGATCGACACTTCATCTACATTACAACGCGAGAAGATGAACACCAAGAGTAGCTTCGATCATATTATAAGCTTACAAAAGAAGACCTTGAAGAGATTAGTAAGGAATGGTTCACTGACCTCGTTATCCCCACCAAACTTGTAGATATATATGATCTTGAAAGCCGAGAAGACACTCATAAAGAACAAAATACACCCAAGAAGACTGAGGAGGTCCAAAACTTAAGCAACAACTTAGGAAAGACTCCTTCAGTGTCACCTGACCAAGGGGGTGATGAAGAAGTAGAAGCTGAACAAAATCCCAATTAAGTAACACCACCCAGAGATGAGGTTGACCCCTTGAATAAGAGGAAGGTTTCCCCCCCAAAACCTTCTTCTCGAAAGAAATCGAAAGCCACCATGACCAAGATGCAGACTGTCCTCACCTACGATGAATTTGACTTCATCATAGAAGCCCTGAACGATGCTTCACTAGAGATAGTAGAGAAAAAAGGAGAGAAACAGGAGGAAATTTATGATAGAATTGAAACCGAACTCCGAGGGGTACAGTAGGCCCTTCAGTCCAGCCACGCAGTCTCCACTGCGCCTTTTCCATTGGGAGAACCAGAGTTGGGAGATGAGCCAACCCAACTCCACCAACTAGCTAATATAGTCGAAGCTCTCCTTCGACGAGCACAAGAAGAAACAGAACAAGACACCCAGGCCGTGAAGCAAGTGCAAGGAGTACTTGTAGAGCAACGCCAAGCTGCAGAATAGGAAAATATTGCTCTCCAAGCAAAGTTCGATGAAGAAAAAGCACAGATATAGCAAGGGAAAGAAAATTTGCTCGTGGAGCAACTCGAAGTGAAAGAAGCAATTAGAAGAGCACTTCGCTCTATGACAGTCGTAGAAATAAAGGTAGATGATTGAGTCACGCAGCAAGTAGAGCATCTCGCATAAGCTATCCAACAACTACAACAATGCATAACAGACTTAGAGCTCCGCGCAATTCCCGAGACTCCACATGATGTAAGGTATCAAAGAGAAGCAATTGGTCGAAGCGTAGTTGAGAGAATAAAATCCCTTACTATGGAATGTAAGCAACTTACTGAATGCAGTGCCTAGACCTACGAGCAACTCATTGAGAATCCATAACTAAATGAACTGGAGTTGCAGCTCCAAGAGGTGAAGTATCAATCTGAAATGATACAAGCGTAGCTGAAGCCCCTGTCAGCTGTGGAAAGAATGAAGCGCTCCCAAGAGCAACACACTGCCCAACAATAGATCCACGCTATCCAGAGCAGAGTTATGGAAATAACTCAAAGGCTCCAACCTGTACAAGATAAGGATTACCAATTGTTCACAGAGGTCGATGGCTGAGGATCAGAACTTGAGCAGGTTGTCACTGTAGCTAAACAACGCCTGGAGGGACCTATGAACGAGGTAGTCATCAAAGAGTTCACTGCACAAGAGGTCATGGCACAACAACAAGTCGAAGCAGCTCGAGCCAAGCTCAAGGATTTTTAAGTAGAACTACCCAGATCAGAGTGACTCGGGACGAGTCACAAGTGAGTGTTGGGGGCCTGTTGTCCCTTGACCAAGTTTTGGGAGATACTTGGTCAAGTTTGACCTATTTTGGGACTTCGTCAGCCTGTCGAAGGAGGAGCGCAAGACAAAGCAGAGATAGCAGGATCTCGACCCTTTTTTGGGTCCTTTTTGGGATTTGGGATTATGTAACAGGTATGGGATGTCAGCCCATGGGTTTACCCATGTTTAGGCCTATTTTGTAAAGAATAAATAGATGTTTAGGCAATGTAAGAAGATAGCAGTTACGAATGGCTAAGTGCTGGATCTATATGATTGAAGGATTGTAAGTGCTCTGTGCATACTGTGTGAGACTTGTAGAGCTAAGTGCAAGTCATTGTAAGAGGCTCTGGAAGGCTGTGTGCTTAGATCTACTCAGGGAAGGAGGATCTAGCGAGCTGCACAGATATCATGTCCTATGCGGGGTAGGGTTTTGAGGCTCTGTGCATGTAACCTATTGAAGAAGCTAATAAAGAAGAAGAGTTGGTGGATGTAGCCCTAGGGTGGGGGCGAACCACGTATATGCTGTGTTTCTCTGCTTTGTGCAATGTGTTGATGTGTTTATGTATTTACTTGCTAAGTTCTTTGATATAGATAGATAGATTTGTTTATGATTTGTGCTAATGATGTATATGGATGTTAGATATGACTTATATGAATGTGCTAGTACCTGAATCTATTAGATATAACTTACTTCTATATGATAAGTGCTTAGATACATCAGATCTGAATGAATGATGCGATGCTCTGTTTTATCTGTGGAGTAGATAGTGGTTAAATATTGATGAACTGTCGGTGCTAAGTGCTCTATTAAAGAATTACAATCACAGATCTGTGTCCCAGCTAAGGTTACAGACACCTCAGTCCTACAACCACCCCTGCCTCTACCTCGGGTGAGACTTCATCTTCTTCGCAGGTGTTGCCGAAAGGGCCGGTAGTTAGGGTTTTGTTGGTGTGTTGTTGTAGCATTGAACCCTGGGTCTGCCCTTGTGCCAACAACAACCCTGGAGTCATCTTTAATTTCTTTTTAGATTCTTTAAATATGAAAAAACCACCAAGTTTTCCTTCTCTGGACTCGTTAAAAATTACACATTGAAGGTCCCATATGGGACTGGACCCTTACTTCTTCCAGTTTTTTAAACAAAGGAAGAGGAACCTACAGAAGGTGAGTTGTATAGATCATGTGTTATCCTCCTCGAGCTTGTAAAAACAAAAGGAGGTACTCGTCTATCTGGATGGGGGAAAAAATTGAAGGAAGCAAGCCAAGCCATTTTTAGAATCGTCACAAGTCACTCTTGCAGTCGCCCCTTAACATGACACATTGTCTTTGCATACATTTTAATCCACCGAACCTCTACACTGAACCAATCCTCTGAGTTTCTTTACTCCTTTGGGTCACCCGACGAAATTTACAGTATCCACTGCATCATGTTTTGGTCCATGTTTACGTTTTTTCTATTTGTGCCTCAGTGTTCATGGGAAGTATCCACCTCAAGAGTCAACCATAACCTATTTCCAGTTTCAATACCCATGTC
The DNA here is from genome assembly GCA_010110895.2 of Picea sitchensis. Lineage (NCBI taxonomy): Eukaryota > Viridiplantae > Streptophyta > Pinopsida > Pinales > Pinaceae > Picea > Picea sitchensis. The sequence continues at coordinate 844,268 of SNQJ01S0000740.1, read as the reverse complement.
AGTCCATACTCATTTGATTCACCATATTACATATCTATGTCAATTTCGTGTCGTTTATGAGGGGTACATGAAGGCCCTCCTTCAATGAGTCTTTTCCTATCTACTTCAACACATTATCTGGGAAATTTGAATTAGAAACTAGTTAGTACCTTGGGACCTACATGCCTCAATGGCAGACCTCCTCACCTCCGAAAATAGGTTTACATCATTGACCTCTGATCAGATTATTCCATGATTGTTTGACTTCAACTTATCTATTCACATTCATTGGATTGTACTAGGGTACCTTGGGATTCATTGACATCACTGTTGATTTCCCTCGCACTTGTTAACGGTTTACCTCAATGACTGGTAATAAGTGGTTTCTAGGATGTTCGACATAAAAAAATCTATTCACATGGCTAGATTCGTACCACATTGGGATTGGGATGAAGACCCTGGGTTGAGTGTTCACTCTGATATCTACTTTACCCAGGCTGCGAAAGGAGATCATTTGAGCATATTGATATGTATACTGTCACATAGATCCACTTTGTATTGGTCCATGGCTATGTTTTGTCATATCATAGATCCAATTTGTATTTCTCATGGCTACGATCAGTTCATGTCATGGAAGTATAGATCCACATTGTATCTTTGGTGGCTATACCCTTAATTCAATATGATTATGGATCCACAGTGTGTTTGGTGGCGGCCATACCTTAAAGTTATTTATCACTCAAGCATAGGTATGTCTGCCTTGGATTTGAAACATATCATAACATTTGTTTGATGGTTGTTTGCAACTTCTGCTAGGTTCTTTGACTCCATACCCTTTCTTTGAAAGTCTACAAAGCACTTCAGTGATCAATTTCCTTCTTCTTACCTCGCACTTTGAGGGGCAATCTGTTACATGTAAAAATTCCTCACTTTGATAATGTCTCATTGTCATTGTCGCAAGTGTCGCGAGTGTCACACTTTTGTCGCAAGTTTCACAAGTGTCACAAAAAGTCATATTTTTGTCTCACATGTGTCGCATTGTAGATGACACCATAAGAACACTTGGGACATCCTCTAAGACTTGTTAGAAGAGGAAAACATGTCATTTGGAAAATTTTACAATATTTTACCTTGAAGAATAATCATTGTAAAAGTATTTTTGGAGATCAACGCTCCCCTAACCACTTGCAAGGAGTGCTAGCTCTCCTTGTCCTCTTAGTAGGGAGTGCTATAGCGCTTTGTGGCCTACTTTGAGGGAGCATCGATCCGTTGAGAGAATCTTGGGGAAGAATCCGCCTTATCTATAAGGACAACTAAGAAGCATCCAAGTCAGTTTGGCTCGAATCCAAGTTAAAGGCTGGATCTAAGGGAAATCCCACAACTGATGGAGTCATATCCTCAACTTATCCCAAGAATAGCTAAGGTGGTTGAGCCTATTGAAGCCTATATAAGGAGGCATTCTCATGGTGAAAAGGGGAGAATATTAGTGAAAAGTATTGTCATTCTAATCATGGATATTTTGAGCAAGGGTTTGGACAAGGAGGACTTGGTGAGGTTGCTGCATTTGCATCTACGTATTGTAAGCACCTTGTTATGTTCTCATTAATATATATGCTTGGCCCGTTTCCTTCAATTTTGTGTAGATTTGCATGGGCTTGTCTCTTCTTGATAAATCTAGTTTAAACTAATCTTGATAGAATAGGAAGTATGCATTGTTTTTGTTGTCTATTGAATTGCAGAACTCATTAAAGGGATTGAAGATCAAGTTCAACCTGGACCGAGAAAGGAAAAACTTTAGAAAAAGGTACTCATGCTTTCTTCCTCTTTTCTTTTGACTAGTTTAGCTACATTTAAAGGAATGTCAGTGTTCAATGTTATCATTTTTCTGTATTGGTCATAGGGGTCTAAGATCCAATAGGACATTCACTTGTCCACAGGGGAATTTTCGTACAACAGTCATATTCTTAGTATGGAATCAAATTTGATTGAGATTTTGGAGGCTTTGCCAAAGATTCGAAGGAAATTTATTCAGGTAGAATGGTATCAAAAACTTCTATTGCATCAACTTTTAGCTTGCCTATTAATGGTGAGAGGTGGTTTAATAAGAAGGAGAAATAGAAAAGGAGCTCAACAGAAAGATAAAGTAAAACAATCAATAGATTTTTCAAGAAGACCTAGAACTTGACTTACAAACAAACTAAGTGTTGGAAAATAATTTTGGATTCAGTTTACAAGCATTTTGGATTCAATGTCATAGAAATGATAAGTATGGAGGATATGCACAACAAAAGAAGAAATAAGAAAAGGCAAGAGAGAAGTGCGCAACAAAGGAACATGCAGGAGTGTAGTGCGTAGTAAGAACATACTTAACCGAGAATAAAGCATAGAATAAAGCAGAGAATAAAGAAAGAGAAGAAAGAAGGTGAAAAGGAAAGATAATAGTTCGACATGCCAAAAGAAGAAAGACGTGAAAAATAAAGAAGAACACTAGTCAGAGTGCAAAAACAACATGCATAAGTAAAAACAAGAAAAGCAAGCCCAAACAACGAGTCAACATGAGTTGTTATGGGGTAGATTGATTTGTAATTGGGTTTTTGGGATATGCAAAGTAGGGTTTTTAGCCCTAGAATTTATGTATAAATATATAATGGGTTGGGAAGATTAGGGGTTCTCCTATTGGTTCGATCGGGTTGAAGTTCTCTGTTCTATGTTCATAGACTATTTTTTAAGGAGAGTGATAGAATATTATAATAAGGAAAGAGTCTATGTCTGAGTGGAGAAAGAGAGTTGTAGAGAAAGGATTGCACTGTAGAGCAACTAGGAAAGATGGAGATAGAGATATCTTGATATATCTATTGCAAGCACAGTGCACATCCTGAGATGATTACATAAAGAATAATAAAGAAGCCAACCATTGTGTATGTAGCCCACATTTGGGTGAACCATGTTAACTACTGTGTTTGATTGTCTTTTATGTGACTGATCATGAATATTCTCCTTATGCATGGTTAGATTAGATTTAACAATGTGCAATAGTATGAATGTTATGGTTAGTGGTTTATGTTGCAGAATACTGATGATATGTATTGAATTCACTAAATAACCCAGGAAGAACAAATCCAAAATAACTGACGTAGAACAAATAAGTAAGAATGAATAATATGATCACCTTCCATTCCCTCACTACTACAAAAACTTGGTTCCTGCAGCCCCAATAGAGACTTCAATTGCATGCAGGTGATGCCAAAAGGGTCGGTGTCTGAAGGGTTTTGTTGGTTAAGATAAATTGAATCTAGGATATTACAAGCATGCACCAACAAATGGTTCTGTTACCGGGACCCAGAATCTGTGATTGAGGGAATGTTTTGGAGGCAGAATAAGAAAGAGATCTCAGAATGGATAGAAGGGAAGGAATTAGAATTTGCTTGAAAATAAAATAGAAACCCTCGGATGAGAGATGAGCAGTGTATGCAAAGGCATGTGTACACAAAACTGCATGAGATTTTCTTTGGTGAATTTCCGATTATTTTAATTGAGTGATTAGAAAGATTAGTGGAGAATACTGGAAGGTACCAAACCAAAACTTCGAGGAACTAGACTCCTGAATTGGTAAGGAAAATGAATTCTTTAAGCAATAATACTTCTCAATGATATAGTGTTCCAGAGAGGGATTTATTCAAAGGTTCGTGTGGAAGGTTCATGAAATCTTTGGGTACGTGGATAAAGATGTTGTTGTGTGACAATTGTGTGATGATAATGGAGTCTGATTACTAAGGGGCCTCATGCACATAGGGGAACCGAGGGATGAAAAGAGGATAGTCTGGAGGTAGGAGAGACTGAAGGAAGAAATGAAGAAGGAAGGGAAGGTTCAAAATAGTCCAAATCATAGAGATACCACACATAAAAGGAGAGGAATAGGAGTTCTAGTAGATTCCTATAATAGAAGAGTTGTTAAGTCCTACTTCGACTGGATCCTGTGTCGAATCCATGACCCCATGTGCATCACCACAATCTGAGGTAACAATAGAATATTTATCAAAAACACTTGTAGTTAGCGGGGGAAATATGAATAGTAATAGTCAGAGCAACGAAGGAAGAACAAAGAGTCAGAGTCAACCAACATCACCAAGGGGAGGTGCTACAAAAAACAACATGGAAGGGATAGACAACACCTTGAGACTACCCGAGTTCCAGGGAATTGGGTCAAAGTGTTAGAATGGCTCGTTTTACCATAGAAAATATCACTATTTTCACCCAACCATAGGCCGAAGCCACCCTCCGAGCACCTTAACCTTGACAGAGAATCATTCTGGAAGAAAACCCTAGGCTAGATAGCCAAACAAAGGGTAACACACCTTTCTCCAAGGATAGTGCACCAAACAAGAGTTGATCAGATAGTCCAAACCATAACCAAGAGATAGTCCAAGACAAAGTGTAATCTGCTAGCTGCAGCAGCTGCAACTGCAACGACAACTCTCCTCCAAACTTGTGCACAAACTGGCTAACTAAAGTGCACACAAGTGAGCTCTACAGTTCTAAGAATGCCTACCAGAATGAAGACTAGCCTCCTGTATTTATACTAATTCTGGCTAACTGCCTGGGCTGACTTCTCATTCTGGGTTCCTATTTACTTAGTATATAATATTTCTTCTGGTTGACTTCTTCTCTTGGAGGCTAATAACCTAATACAAATTATCCTCTTGAGTTGACTTGTCTTCTAGGGTTATTATCCAACTCATTAGGGTTTCTTCTTGCTTCCCGAAATATTCTTTTCTTGTCAAGTTTACACGTGGAGGTAAATACCTCCCACAACTACCATAATATCAACACTCCCTCCTAGCTAGGGAGGTATTGAAGACAATGGTCTTGAGAAAAAACATACCATTGAATTAGTAGCATCATGATATTCGTACATACTATCTCAATATATGAGCACCATCATCATTATCAATGTCATCAGCTGCATCATCTCTCGAAACCATACTACATATAAGTAATCAAACATGATGCTGGATAAGTCACTCACTCCATAGAATGACATAATAACCATTCTTCTAATCCAGACATATGTCCTAGAAGAATAAATTTCCTGGACCATTTTCCATATGGGAAATCTCTGTCCATTGATCATACATCTAGCTAATAATCATTTCCAACACTGTTGATAGTCTTCAAGGCAATCAGAACAATATCATTCAATAGCACACAACTTTGTCTATCCATAATAGTACACAACTACAATCCAGTGGTACACTACCACACCAAGTAGCACACCGATACTTGATCAACGACATATAATCACAATCAATGGAACACATCCACCATAGTATCATACATCTACTGTCCAGAGACATATAGTCTCCATAAAAATTATCTGATATCAACCTGCACAGAAAACATTGTTATGATATAAACTGAATCATCTGGGCCATTCTTCCACTCACATCTATGAGATCTGGAAGAACATCTTCCCTCAGAAAGTCAAACATCAATGATGAGCTATCTGGACTATTCTTCTCAAGCAAGGAAGCATATCTGTCTTGATTTATGAGCCTGGACCATTCCCCACCCTAGGCCATTCCTCCAACACTAAACAAAGTGTATCCTGGAGAGAATGAGTCCGCCCTAGGGAATATTTGTCCCTGATTGCTGAACCTGGACCATTCTCCACCTTGGGCCATTCCTCCGGCACTAAATAAAGTGCAACATGGAGAGAATGAATATTCCCTAAGGAATGACTATCTGGACCATTTCCTAAGGAAATGACTGTCCTGCACCAACCTCCAAAACATACCATTCTTCAAAACTGCTCACAACTGTGAGCTTCGAAAGAATGATTGTCCGACGAGGTAGATCAGTCTTCTTGATTAACTATCAAGAAGAGAGACTGTCCTAGACCATTCCCCATCTTAACCACAATGGGAAATAATTGTCTATGGTACATCAACAATCCATCGAACCATTTTCATTATGAAAATGATCATTCGATCTGGACCATTTTCCGAACTGGAAAATGGCTGTCCTTCAGAAATCTCAAACCACTTTCCGAACTGGAAAGGAATTTCTCATCCTGGACCATTTTTCGAATTGAAAAATGACTGTCTATAAATCAATAACACATCAGTGCTCTCTCCCAACCTGGGAGTCATCTCTTCCTTTTTCATTAGGGAAGTCATCTCCACAAGCTCCAGCTTGGGTACACAAACTCTTTCATCTTGGATAGAGGCTTTACCAAAATGTCTGCTTATCTGCTCATCTGTGGATATATATATATATATATATTGGAGAACCACTTCTCTTTTCTAGAATTCATCATGGAGAATGTAATGCTTAATCTCAAAGTACTTCGGTCTTTCTGGAACACTAGTTTTCTTTGAAGGCTTCATATAACTTTGATCATTACAGTATATCATAGTTGAATTCAACTCCTTTTGTTTCCTGCTAGCTCATAACATCGTGGCAAGGCTCAAACTAGAACATATCCATGTGGAACTTCTTCTGTCATCATGGGATCTTTGTCATGGATTGGAAATCCATCATTCTGATCTTCTAAGTAATCATTCTGATACAGTATCCCTATTATAGAAAGTCTTCACCACGCTTCTGCTGTGCATTGGAGGTTCTCCACCAAGTTGTCTTTTTCCATCTGCATACAAGGGTCTTTTTCTGGTATACCTCAAAGCATTGAAGTTGCTTTACATACGTTCTTTGTTAAATTATTCTAGAGAATAGTCTTTGAATTCATCTGATGTCAATTCAAACCTATGGATATTGCGGACGATATAATGGCTCATGTAGAGATATTTCTGGTATACTTGAACAAGTAATCATCATAGTCTTCTCCCTCCATCTGGGAGAACCTCTAGTTTTGGATCTCACAATGCTTACATTCATAAGTATTTCATACACTATTCTTCATCACAACTTTTAGTACCTTTGCTTGATTGCTTTTAGTGAGTTCATATCAGGCTGGTAATCTTTGTGATTCTCGATACAATGATTGGTTGTTCTGGCTTCTCTTTCTTTTTTGGAATCTTCATGTTCTTCCTCATGTTTCTCTTTAGATCTTGGGTTCATGGAGTTTTCTATAGATTCCATGCTCTTCCTTTCATCGTAGGACTAGGGATACTTCAAGGGTTCTTTTCGAAGCAGACTTCTTCTAAAGTCAAACTGAACACGTACTTCTTTTCATGGCTTCTACCAAGGATATATACTTTATTATCTTCAATGGATCATAGGATTATCTCCCTCCTAATCCTTTCTTCATGTATGAATGCATTCTCTTATTTTGGTAATATATAATCGGCTCCCTCCATCTAGGAGAGTCCACGCTTCCGTCTGCATCCTTATTTCCTTCTGCAAAGTGTTACAAATCTTTTTCCAATTTCCTCTTGATTGTTGACTTCTTTCTGTCTTTACTTCTTCTAGGTTTCTTTCTGATTTCAGCTTATCTTGCAGCTTGTCTTATAGTCATAGTGATAGCAGTCCTTATCTTGTTGTTCTTCCATAAGTATAGTTTCTCTTTGAACATATTATTTTCTAAGAAATAGATATGGAAGATATGTACCGAAAACATGGTATGTACAAGAACTATGAAGAGTATTGTTACCTTGTCTTAGAAGAAGAAGTTTGTTTTGTCCTGCTTGTCTTTCTTTGAGGGTTCCCTTTCTTTGACAACTGATGCTTCATGTGTTTCCTTCATTTTCTTTAAATCGGGACAATGATTCTTGTAGTGACCATACCTTTGAAAATTGAAGCATTGTATCCTTGACATATCTTTCTCTTGATTTGTTTTCTTCCTGGAGCCAAAATTATTTTTGTTCCTGAAATCCTTGAACCTTGTTGTGAAGGCTTGATCATCGTACTTCTTTTGGGGTTTCTCTTTTGCACTGATCCTTGATTCTTCTTGAGCACAACAGGTCGAAAGTTCTTCAAATGTAGGATACTCCTTCCTTGTGTTCATGCTTGTGGCAAATGCATCCCACGTCTTGGGAAGACCATTGAGTACTATGTTTACCAATTCCTTCTTTGAAATGATCTCTTCAATAGCTTGTAGTTGATCTCTTAACTAATATATTCTCACAAAGTATGATGTTATGCTATCATCATCATTCATCTTCATGTCACAGAGCTCATTCTTTAGACTCATTACTTGTCCAATGATTCTGACTGAGAAGAGGTTTGTTAGGGCATTGTACATCTTCTTCGATGAGTCAAGATGGGATATGTAGGGTATCAAGTGGTATTTTATAGAGTCCACTATGATACTCATGGAATTGATGTCACTGTCTTTGAACTTCTCCATAACTGCAATGTTCTGCGGTTCCTTTTATTTTCCTTCTTCAAACTCTGGTTCCACGATCTTTCCTTTCACAATATCCAACACTTTATTCTTGGCAAGGATGAGGTCAATCCTTGTCTTCCACGCACTAAAGTTAGAAGCTCCATCTAAATTGTTTTCTGACTTCATAGAGTAAGTCATGGTTGCTTTGACTTGGTCAACCCTAGATTTGACCAAAAACTCAAACTTGACGTCTTGGCTTGATGAGAGTACCATGAGATGCGCTAGGCTAGGGCACACTGGTATATCCAGAAATTAGGTCAATCCCTTCACTTAAGTTGCCTCAACAAGAGTGTTAGGGTGTCTGCAACTGCACCTGCTAGTAACCCTAACAATAATGCTTTGGTGATTGCTCCTGCTAGAAACCCTAGCGACAGTTCTTCAATGAGATTAATATCCTTATGGCTATGCTCCCTTCTAGTGGTTAGACTGAATGAAGGAGGTGTGGGCCCATAAAATTTTAGAATGTGCTCATTTTACCATAGAAAATATCACTATTGTCACCTAATCATAGGACAAAGACACCCTCTGAGCACCTTAGCCTTGACATAGAATCATTCTGGAAGAAAACCCTAGGCTAGATAGCCAAACAAAGGGTAGCACACCTTTCTCCAAGGATAGCGTACCAAAAAAGAGCTAATCAGATAGTCCAAACCATAACCAAGAGATAGTCCAAGCCAAAGCGTAATCTACTAGATGCAGTAGCTGCAATGACAACAGTTGCAATGACATCTCTCCTCCAAACGTGCGCACAAACTGGCTAACTATAGTACACACAAGTGAGCTCTGTAGTTATGAGAATGCGTGCCAGAATGAAGACTGGCCTCCTGTATTTATACTAATTTTGGCTAACTGTCTCGATCGACTTCTCATTCTAGGAGCCTATTTACTTAGTATATAATATTTCTTCTGGCCGACTTCTTCTCTTGGAGGCTAATAACCTAATACAAATTATCCTCTTGAGCCGACTTGTCTTCTAGGGTTATTAGCCAACTCATTAGGGTTTCTTCTTGCTTCCTGAAATATTATTTTCTCATCAGGTTTACATGTGGAGGTAAATACCTCCCGTAACTACCATAATATCAACACGAAGGACCTTGAACAACATCTATTCATCTGTGAGACGGTTTGGGCCACAAAGAATGTCTAGGATGAGGCTGTAAAGATTTCGCAGTTGGAAATGACCTTTAGAGGTCATGCCCTAGTCTGGTACATGAAACTGTAGAGTACCACACCTACAGGACAAGTGAGGACTAACAAAAATTAGGCATACACTGTTGAAAGAGTTTAAGAAACCAAAGTCAGAGTCGCAGTAAATTACCGAGTTGAAGGAGATCAAACATGTACAAACTGAGTTAGTATGGGATTTTGATCAAAGATTTGAGGATGTGATGGGTAGGATAACATTTCAAATCCCCAATTAGAAACATATGGAATGGTTTATTGCAGGACTCTTACCACACATCCGTGGTCCACTGATACAACATAAAGTTTCATCGCATCTTGAAGCTTTGGATATTGCAATGAAACTTGAAGCATCCCCTGTAGGAGACAGTGGAGGTATGGTGCAAGTACATATGCAATTATCTTCCTTGACAATTCAATTGTAAGAACTCACAAAAGGGAAGGATAAATGAGAATAAGTTTGGTGTACCAAGTGTAGAATCGAAGGCCACCATAGGGCGAATGCCCAACATTTGTGCAGTATTTGGCGATGATAGAACCGAATCCATTACCAAGAGGGGGATATTGTGAAATATGTAAGAAGTGGGGACACCATTCGACTGAGTGTCCATTACTATAGAAATATCAGAGTACGCCAAGGAAATTATTTTGCAACTTCTGCAAGTCAGTTGGACATGAAGAGAAGGATTTCCTCACATTCAATTTAATGAGGGAGCACACTTCATATATGTACAGGATTCAAGAGGAGAATGATGTGATAGAAGGAGGTGTTCCACAATATAATAATCAGAGAGGGTTTAATACATGAAACAAATTATTTTTTGGCAGAGGTCGAGGCAGGGCAAATTTTGGCAGAGGAGGCAGAGGACCAATAATATGCTACAACTGTAATCAACTAGGACACTTAGCTCGTGACTACCCGAACCCATATACAACCTGCACGTACTGTATATAATTGGACCATGGGGCAGAATATTGTCGTCAAATACTTGCAAAATGGTAGGCAAGAGGGAATCCAAACTAGAACCCAAATCAGAATGTACAGAAAATATCAGCCAAAAAATGCAATTCAGGGCCTAGAGTAGCAGTTGTTACATTCATAGGATCTAGAACAGGGGCCAATGCTATGAATGGAGGGAAGTAGGCTGAGAAAAGGGTAAGGAAATCCGTAGGACCTATGCCAACATCCAACCCTCAGAAAGAAAATGAGACGTATCAGAGGGAAAGAAAAGGGATACTAGGACCAGATTGGGTAGCATCAACATCATCTAGGCCTCATCTATGTGACCACACTATGCTAGAGAATCCACTTGGGAGGCTAAGCACTCTAAGAGAAATTCTGAGAATTTTCGTAGAGCTAATGAAATATGAAAATACACTGAAAGCATTATATGAAATGATTTATCATTGCACAAAAGGAAGGGAAACTCCTATCGCACAAAGGGTAGTGAATAAGGTATTGCACAGAAAAATTACCAATGAAGAATTCAGATTAAGTGCGCAGATTGGGGAATATGAAGTGGATAATGTTATCTTGGACTTGGGGTCTAATGTGAATGTGTTACCAAAGCATACTTGGGAGATGATGGGGAAACCCAAGTTAATCTCGTCTCATGTTCAACTAAGGTTAGTGAACCAACACAAGATATTCCCAATTGGCCGATCGATAGGGGTACCTGTGAATATAGATGGAGTGCGCGGTGTAGCAGACTTTGAAGTAATTAAGATTGTGGATGATAGTCAAACATATCCAGCACTGGTGGGACTTGAATGGGAATTTGATAACTAAGCGATCATTTATATAAAGAGGAGGGAAATGACATTTTAGGTAGGAGACTTAAAGGTCACTGCACCATTGGACCCGACATAAGGAAAAATGTACATATAGCCAGCTAGGAAATGAAATTGATAACTTGTATAATATCACTGTGCAAATGGATGCTTATGTAAACCCCACTATATATGGCGCACTAAGTTGGAGAAGCATTAGTTCATGCGCATAGGATTTAGAGGAAGATCTCAAACATTGGCAGCAGAGGATGCATGAAGATTCAACTAGACGATGTGCGCACATAACTTGATCATTGCGCTGGATTGGAATAGAGTGATGTGATCCACCTAGGTATGATGGATTACCTAAAATATTCTTGGTTATAAAGGAATTTGAGTTTTAGGTACCCGAACAACAAAGGCTTTTGGCACTAGATGTTGTCCTGAAAGCTACTCCAAACAGGTGGTGGGCTGCACATAAAGAAAGGATGGAAGACTGGTTGCAGTTTCATAGACTAATGCAAGTAAGATTTGGTACTGAGCTAGAGAATAATGCGCAAAATTATACATGGATAAGTAAACAAACAAATCATGTGTAGCAGTGAAAAAACAGATGGAGTTCGACACTGAAGGAGGAATGGATACACATATTTATACATACACTAGATACAATTCCTAAGAACTGGTATTTGGAACTATAAATGTGTAGATAGACAACAAGTTGGGACAAGCTGGTTCAAAGTTTCAAGGTAACATTTACTTTTGAACTTGAGTCTCCACTAGTATATGCAATGTTACAGGCCATTCAAACCAAGATATTCTTAGAAGAAGGGTTGATGGAGGTGGTGCCTGTGTGAAATGTGCACAGAGCTTCGATGAATGTTCATGAATTCTTGGAGTGTTACAATGTTGCTAAAGAAGAATAGGATGAGGAAGTTCTAAGAAATGTGCAAGTACCTGAAACCAAGGGAGAATGTGCAGTGGAAGGGACAGATATTGAATTTTTTGTGTATACACAACCAATAAATACATGGAAAGTAAATATTGGGATGAAAGAAAATCCAAAGTTTGCGTAGATAGGGGATTACTGGAGTGATGAAACAATGGAAAATATTGAAAATTTATTGCGCAAGTATCATGATCTATTCCCAACTACACTCTCAGAAATGAAGGGGATAGCTGGAGAATTAGGCGAGATGAAGATCCCTTTGAAACCAAGTGCTAAACCAGTGCGACAAAGACCCTATAGTTTAAGTCCGAAGTACAAAGAGAAGGTGAAATCATAAATAGAAAATATGTTGGACGCATAGATCATTGAACCAATGGAGGAATCCGAGTGGATAAATCAAATGGTAGTGAAATACAAGAAAAAGGGAGGAATTAGGATTTGAGTTGATCTGAGGAAGTTGAATGATGCATGTTTACATGATCCATTTCCAACACCATTCACAGATGAGGTACTGGAGAATGTAGGAGGGCATGAGACTTACTCTTTCACAGATGGATTCTCAAGGTACCATAAGATAAACATTGTACATGAAGACAGGTACAAGACTACTTTTGTGACAAAGTAGGGAAGTTATCAGTATACAATAATGCCATTTGGACTGAAGAATGCACCTATTGTTTTTTCAAGAGTTGTGGTTGCAAATTTTAAGGAATTTATTCATAATTTCTTTGAAGTATATTTAGACAATTGAACTGTGTTTAGTCTACTGAAGGATCACATAGAAGTACTCAAGTTAATGTTGGGCAGGTGTACACAATGTCAGATTTCGCTGAATTTGAAGAAGTGTATTTTTTGTGCGTTGTTTGGAATTTTATTGGGCCATGTGGTCTGCAAGAAGGGATTATTAGTGGATCTGACCAAGATCACAATAATTTTGGATTTACAACCACCTAAATCAGTCAGACATCTGAGGGAAAATCTAGGTCGCATAGGATATTACATGAAGTTTATTAAAGGTTATGCACATACCACAACACCTATGGATAAGTTGCTGGAGAAGGAAGCAAAGTTCCAATGGAATGAGGATTGTCAGAAAGTTTTGGACACCTTAAAATAGAAACTAGTGACCGTGCCAATTTTGATCTTTCCAGATTGGAACAAGGAGTTCCATGTTCATGTAGATGTGTCATCCATATCTTTGGGTGCAATACTATCTCAACTAGATGAAGGAGACATAGATAACCCACTTGATTTTGCAAGTAGGATGCTGTCTATAGTAGAGAACAATTACACCATTACATAATGAGATGGATTGGAAATGGTATATGCACTGCAGAAGTTTAGACATTATTTATTGGGTTCTCACTTTAATATGTACACATACCATTATGCACTAAAATACTTAGTGAACAAGGCAGTGATGGGGGGAGAATATGCAGATGGTTACTGTTGTTTAAAGAATACAATTTTGAGGATTTTGTGAAACCAGGGAAGTTGAATGCAGGACCTGATCACTTATCATGCATATTACCAGGGGAAGATGCAAGGAATTTAGATGACAACTTACCAGATGCACAATTATTGGCCGTAAAAATGGTGGATGACTACTTACACATACATTTTGCAGTTTCTAGGTACAAGAATGGCCCTGTCAGACATGACAGTTGTGAAGAACAAACAATTAGTGGTCAAAGCAACAAATTATCAACTGATTGCAGAAAAATTATACGAGTTAGGTGCAGATGGAATATTGAGATGATGTGCATTGGAACATGAAAGGCATATGATACTCACAGAAGCGCACGACAATATTGCAGGAGGACAATACACAGGTAAAGAGACTGCACATAAGATCTTATGCATAGGGCTCTGGTGGCCCCAACTTCATAAGGATGCTAAAGAATATTGTCAGGAATGTGATGCATTTCAAAGGGTGGGAAATCCATCCAGGAGGGATGAGATTCCTTTGTACCCATAGGTTACGTTGCAAGCATTTGATAAACGGGCCATATACTTTGTGGGGCCAATCAACCCATCAACAAGAATATCAAGAGTGGGGTATATAATAACTATGAGAAGTATATGATCAGATGGTCAGAAGCAACACTAGTCATAGACTGCACCACAGAGACTGCTGCACAGTTTCTATTTGAGAATGTAGTCACACGATTCATATGTCCGTGCATATTACACAAGGATCAGGGAACAAACTTCTTGAATAAAACAATTGCAACACTGACTGAGGAATTTCAAATCCATCACCAAAAGAGTACGCCGTATCATCCTTAGGATAATGGGAAAATACAATCTTTTAACAAAATTTTGGAGAATCCTTTGACAAATATATACAACATAGAGAGAGATGATTGGGACTTATGAGTTCCTGCAATTTTATGGGCCTACAAGACTACAATAAAACATTTGAAAAGGTAGACACCTTTTAGGTTGGTCTATGGCCAAGAAGAAATGATGCTCATGGAGTTTATTCTACCTAGCCCGCGCGTTGTAGAGATTACTAATCTGTTAGACTTTGGCGATGTAGAAGAGAGAATTTCACAGTTAGTATAGCTTGAGGAAGATCGATTCATCACAGGATTCCATCAACAAGTTTAGAAGGATAGAGAGAAGGCATGGCATGATAGACACATTAGATAGAAAAAGTTTCAAGTGGGAGACTTAGTATTACTCTACGACAATTAGTTTATGCAACATCTAGGAAAGTTTCAAATGCATTGGTTAGGACCCTATGTAATTGAGCATGTGACAGAAGCAGGTGTTGCACAGTTGGAAACATTGTGTGGAGAAAACTTGGGAGAATGGTGAATGAGAGTCGACTGAAACTCTATAGAGACGATCGAATGTCTACGCATTAATCTTAACTATGAAAGAACACATGTATCATAGTAGTTTTACTATACTAGGAAGTAAAATACATAAAAACAAACAAACAAAGTAGAAAAAAGGAAGAAAACAAATAAGAATTCGAAAAACAAGAAGAAAGACAAAGGTAAACATGAAGAAGTATCACATAGAAAAAGGGTGTATTGCACAGATAACAGAAACAATGCAAGGTTAGTTAAGTGCACGCAAAAGTAAAGCGAGGGACAAGACCATTAAGGGAACTAAAGCATTGTTGGTCTCAACTGATCTCTTCTTCTCTCTAAGTTATTGACCCAGAGTTCATGTCATTCGGGTTTCCAACAAATCCTCTAAAACTATCGACCCTTCTGGTAACCCAGAAGGCAACATAGTACACAGAATGCACTGCACAGTCTCACTCGAGATAGCTTTAAATGGGTGGCTGTAAGAATCAGGTGTTTACAACCTAGTATTGAGTATGGTATAGGGGTTTATTAATGAGATCCATGCACTACGAACTATGAGGGTAATCTACCTATTCCTCGTGGGTACACATTCCCATCACACAGTTTACTTCCCAAGCAACATATTCGTGTTCCATAACAATATATGAACTCATTTATTAAGCATAACAATAACCTGCTAAAAGAAAGTAAATAGATGCATACATTCATCACATTACACAGTTATTACAACGTTTCAACCCCTCCTGGGCTACGTCCACAAAGATTTGGCTCTTGGATCTTTTATTATGGTAGTTCAACATTTCTAGTGCCGCACGCTTACAATTCCCCTCTTATGGGTAAGATTTGTATGAGGCGAACTAGATCACACCAGGCTCTACAGCTTGTGAACTAATCCTCAGATCTACCTTATCTCCTCCTTTCTAGCTCAAAAACTTACAAAAATGGTACATAAAAGTCAATATTGCATACCGCGTCCGCTCATGCGTAACTACAATAAAAGATGGGATAAAAATACTAACACCCCAAGGTAATACACAACTTTTCAACACAAAACAATCAAACCTTTACATGATACCTACGTATCTATATTTATACATTTCGGGATCTTTAGCTGTTTACCAAGCATTAAAAAAACCCTAACCCTACCGATGTTAGGTCTTCCTCCCATGCACATGTGTTGTTCGTCCTCCAGTTGTCACTTTCCTTGTGCACGCTTTCTTGCATGCGTGCATGCTGTTCTTTCTTCAGCTGTTACTTCCGTTTCTGCACGCTTTATTTCCCACGATCGTCCTTCTTTCCACTTCGGCCTGGTGCCAATAGGACCCCAACACTAACATGTGACTCGTCCTGATTCACCTAATCTTTCTCAGCTGCCTTGATCTCCTCGGTGATCATCTGGAACTTTTCCTTTAGCTCTGCTACTTTTGTCAGTGCCTGCGCGGTCTTCTCCTTAATAGTATCCACTACCTGAACTGCCACTTCGTCGCTCAGTAATCCTACACATTTTGCCTGTGTCTGTGCTATATGTGTTCTAGCTCCTTCTGCCTGTGTGAGTACTTATGCTACCCATTCCTACAGTGGTTCTATTTAAGCCTGGCGCTCCTGTTTGTGCGTTTGCGTCATGATAAGTTCTGCCTACATCTTCTTCATCTCTTGCGTCCCCTTGACACATTCTGGGATTGGTATGGTATTTTTCCTCTGTTTGATTTCTTGGATCACTGCATTGATTCTTTCCTCTTCCTTGTCCCAGCGTTGGACCTGCGGATCCTCCTCCAACCTTGTCCAAAGTTGCACTGCTTTATCGAAAAATTCCACTGCTGTGCTAACCTACTGCTCTATCTCCTGCAGTTGCATCGTTGCTTCCTACTTCCTTTGATCCTTTACTGCTAGTGGAGTTGTTGGTGTGAGATATTCTTGGAGACCCTCGATCTCCTTCTGATATCGATCAATTGCCTGCGCAATCTGGTTGATCTTTTCTACGGCTGGGAGTTCATTTCCTTACGCAGTGCTTGGAAGTTTCCCCAAATTTTGTCCCACTCTTTGTTCTATTTAATCACTGCATTCTTTACTCTTTCTTCTAGTTCATTCCTGCATTCTTTCTCCCCTTGAGTTTCAGATTTGATCTGCTCACAATCTTTTTCCAGCGCTTCCCGCTACTTTGTTGCTTATTGTATCTCGACTAAGTTTTTATGTGCCCTTGATGGAATCCTCATCAAGACCAATTGGATGTGGTCCAAATCCTTCAGTGGTGTTTGTCCCACTATTTCGTCCATTCTCAGCATGCTAGGTTTTATGTAGACCGTTGCGTGTGCATGTGGCATTGGAAGGACTGGGTCTCGTTCTTCTACCTCCATTCTTTCGTTGGTCTGTGTTGTCAATGACTCTATGCCTTTGCTTCTACTTTATCTCTAGGCCTCCCTGAGTGTCCTAAGGAGCTGCCCCATTTCTGCCAGCTCTTTTTTCAGTTTATCCCTGTGATGTGCTGCGTGATCGAAGTCTTCTGCTAGATAGTCCTGGACCATTCTGGCGATCATTTCTCCATCATCCTCCATGATCGTATAGTCCAGTGATGCTAGTTGCGCATTTGATTTATTGCGCGCGCCTGCTGTTTGTACAACTGGTCTTTTCATTCCCCCTGGTTCCTGTGTGTTGGGATTTGGGGCGGTCTCCTACGCTCCCTTAGCTTGTTTTGGCTATCCGTTGGTCACTTTCTGCCCCGTCTAGGTTCCTATCTGCTTCAACCATTCGTCTGTCTGAGTCATCTTGTTTTGGACCATCCTTGGTTTCTTATGCATTGGGATTTGCAGAGGTTGTGTTTTCTCCTGCACTGCCTCTCCTTTTACTGTTCTTTCCGGTACTTCCTAGGGAATGGATGGGATTCTCCATTCATCAGGCCATTCCCTGATGACCATGTCAATTTCACTCTCTGTGATGCAATAGCGCATCTCTAGCCACTGTTTATTTGGATCCTTCCTTGGTTGTATCCACATGGCTTGACGTGTAGCGCAGAAGTTAGCGATATCCCCATATCACGCGACAACAACTAGTGTTATTCTCCATGATCGGCTGATAGATTCCTGTATGTCCCATAGGTATGCTTCAAATATGATTCCATTCTCCCTCTTATGCTTGGCCTGTGGCCCATATTTCAGTAATAGATATCTTGCTCCCGTTGGTTGTGGTCTAGTACAAAAAATTACATACTCTGGTTCCCGCCATCCCATGAAGGATATGAGGGTGAGCAACCATGAGTAACAGAATTCTGTACCGAGGTCCTGCGCACCCTTGCATTCCACTTGGAACAAGTTTAATAGATAATTTTCCCATCTCACGGAGGTGCCTTTTGTGCACTGAGCTGCAACTGCGATGACTCCTGCTGGTACTTCGTCTTTGCGACATTTTCTGAACAATTTGCAGGCTAGGACCTTTGCGCCCAATTGTGTCACTGGATTATTGATCTGTTTGATTATAATGCCTCTTGTTCCCCTGGCTGTACCATATTTCTTCTTCATTTCCTCTGCTAACGCTTTCTCCTTGGATTTATCGTCCAGAATCAACGCGTGATCCATGCCCCGACTAGGTAGTCCTATTATCTGTGCGATGAGCTCAACAGTTATGGGGACGGGTTTGTCCAGCCATATATCCCCTCCGTGTGTGACTGCTAGCAGCTGATTGACGCATGTTGTCGCGTAATGGCCTCTACCAAAATGTGGAAATTTAAGCAAAGATAAAATTCCTGTTCTGTCCATTCCAGCTGCCCACTGATGTGGCTGGCTGATCGTTTCTCCAAGTTGGTTTACCACTATGTTCTACATAAAAACCCTCAGCACAAGTTCCAGATACTTGGATTCGTCTGACACGTCATGGTCAGAATAATTGAGTTTCCTGACGTGACCCAGTAGCTGCGTATCTACCTATACTCCATATGGTATGCGTGGTAGCACAATTTCTGCTGGTGGTTTCTTGCGAGGTGAGCTCGGTATCTGAACTTTGTCTTCCTACTGTAGTGGTTGGTTCGAAGTTCCTGCAATTCCTAGTTGCTCCCCTGTAAGCCACTATGGCCAAGCCAAGGTAGTTCCAGCGGTCTCCTCTGTTGGTTGACCTAGACTGAGTATTTGTGACTTGTTTGGTTGCACTGCTTCTCCCGGAATCTGTGTCGTTCCGTTAACTTCCATGGTTGCTTCAGTGATTTTTGGTTGCACTTCCCGTTGGGTTTTCGCTTCCTCGTTCTGAGGCTTTTGCACCGCTACTGGCGTATCCTATTTCATGGCCTCTGCTTGTGGCTACTGAATCTCTTCCACTATTGGTGTATAGTTCACCGATATCATATCTGGGGATGTGATCTCATCGATATTGATGATCTCCGGCTGCTGCGACTTGCTTTCTTTCAGCAGTCCCTGTGACCTAGTTTGAACCCTGGTCGGTTTGGCTGTCTGGCCTGGTTCTGTGGGCTTCGATGGTGCCATAATGGTGACTTTTGAACATTTGTTGAGTTTGAATGACTTTGGTGAGCTCTGTGGTCTCTCTCTGTTCGTTCTGGCTATTGTGGCTCTTTCTCTATTCTCCTTTCGCGAATAGACTAGTTGCTTGCATGTTGTATGGGATTGTCATGAAGCTTGTCGAGGATGCTTCCTCCATGATGGGATTAATGCACCATAACTGTGGGTTTAATGCATCTACGACAGTTTCGTACTTTCGATTATGCTTACTTTTGTGTTTCCAGTTGGCATGTTTAATGTGAGGTTCCATTAGTCCTTGCCGTGCTTTAATTTCGCTTAGTGCTGTCCTATCATACTGTTTTTTCTGACTTTCCATTTCCCACTTGTTTTTCTTTGGTATGTAACCATTGTCTTTGCCTTTACTAAATTCGTGTTTCAAATGATATGCGGCCTTTCTATCTCTGGCATGGTTCAGGCTTTTGATTTTAGTTTCCTCTTTTTGTTCTCTATTTTTTTTTACTACGCGATGGTATATTCTTGCGGCGCAATACCTTTGCTCAAGTACTGGATGATCTCTGCAAAGTAGTCATCAACAATTTGTACTGAGAATAAATGTGCATCCAGAAAGTTGTCTTCTAAGTTCGTGGTTTCTTCTCCATTTGTGACCCGTGATAGGTGGTCAGGTCCTGCATTCAATTTTCCTGGTTTGACTATTACTTCGAAGTCAAATTCTTGAAATAAAAATAACCATCGATAGATTCC
>SNQJ01S0000740.1:800877-823998 GCA_010110895.2 Picea sitchensis | reverse complement strand
CTGGCTTGTTGACTAGGTATTTCAGGGCCGAGTGATCTGTAAACATCTTAAACTATTTTCCCAATAGGTAATGTATGAACTTCTGCAGTGCGTAAACCATAGCTAGGCCTTCTCTTTCCATCGTGTTATAATTCTGTTATGAGTTTGATAGTTTTCTTCTTGCAAATGCTATTGGGTGATCCAAGTCTCCTGCTCTTGGTCGTGCTAAGATAGCTCCAAGTGCTATCACTGATGCATCTACATGCACATGGAATGTCTTTTGCCAGTCTGGAAATACTAATATTGGTGCAATAACCATCTTTTCCTTCAAAGTGTCCAGAACATGTTGACATGCGTCATTCCATTGATATTTTGTATCTTTCCTTAGCAGTTTTTCCATTGGTATTGTGATCTACGCATATCCTTTGATGAATTTCCTGTAGTATCCGGTGTGTCCTAACATTGCTCTTAACTGGCGGATTGTTTTTGGTGCTGGTAAGTTCACAATGACTGTGATCTTTTCCGGATCCACTAGTAAGCATTGTTTGCATACTATGTGGCCCAATAATATCCCAAACAATGTCCCAAATATGAATTTCTTGATATTCAGTGATATCTGGCACTGTCTGCATCGTTCCAACATTAGTCATAACACTTCCACATGGTGTTTCAATAGACTATAAACTGTCCAATCATCCAGGTATACTTCGAGAAACTGATGGATGAATTCTTTAAATGCTGCGATAACCACTTTGGAGAATATGGCGGGTGCATTCTTTAGTCTAAACGACATGACTGTGTACTGATAAGATCCCCATTCCCTCGCGAACATGGTCTTGTGTCTATCCTCCTGTGCTATCTTAATTTGATGGTAGCCTGAGAATCTATCAGTGAATGAGTAAGCTTCGTGTCCCCCCACATTCTCTAATACTTCATCTGTAAATGGTGTAAGGAATGGGTCATGTAGGCATGCATCGTTCAACTTCCTCAAGTCAATGCATATCCCGATCCCTCTGCCTTGTTTCTTTCCTATACTACCATCGGTCTTATCCATTCTGATTCCTCGACTGGTTCGATTATGCCGGCTTCGAGCATCCGTTCGATCTCTTCTTTAACTTTTTGTTTATATATGGGGTTCAACCTATATGGTCGCTATCTAATCGGTCTCGCTTCAGGTCTGAGTGGTATCTTCATCTGTCCCAGTTCTCCTGCTATACCCTTCATCTCTGTAAATGTAGTAGGAAACAAGTCACTGTATTCGCGCAACAACTCTGTGATACTTTCTACTGTTGGCTCATCCCAATAGTCTCCAATGCTGGCCATTTTGGGATGTTTAGCTGTTCCAATGTTAACTTTCTTTACCTTGATTGGTGCAAAAATCACTTCATATTCTATTGGTGGTCCCTCCACATCTCTTTTGCCTTCTACTTCTTCAATCTGAATATCGCGCAGTTCATCTTCGTTTGGTGCTTCCTCCTGTACATGGTAACATGACAATAGTTCCTTGACTATCTTCTTATTTTACTGTTTTTCTTTTGTGATGGTTTCTATTTCTGGTTCTTTGATGAATATTACTCCTATTATCCGTTTAAGGGATGCATCTATGCTGGGGTTCTCATGCTCGAATGAGAAAGTGACTGCGAAGTTTTGCTGCAATATTCTCCATGTTGTAGTTCCTTTGCGCAATTCCTGGTCTATGTACCTATTCGCTGGTATGCCCTCTAAAGTATTTATGAAGTGATGAGGCCATTCCCCAGGTTGTGTCATTTTCCATAGCATTCTACATGCCTCCAAGTGCTCCGTGTCCATCGTAGTTTTGTTGTTTGTTGTTTTTCTGTTCTACGCCGAACCTTATGCGCAGTAACCACTTACATTGATACCAGTATGTGATAGTCTCCTTGTGTGTGCCCCACCATATTGCGGGTGTGGATTTGAGTGATAAATCCAGTGCTCGTAGCCTCTGGTTCTCTAATACTTCATATTCATATTATGTCAAGAATGTTTCCAAATCATTTAGTCTGTGGAAACTGGGTGGTTCTGTGATTTCTATGTCTATCCACCATACTGCGCGGTCTATTCTTGAACATCTTCTCGTGGATACTTCATGTAGTCTCTACTGCCAGTTTTCTAACCTGGTGTCTGAGTCTGTTGCGCATGAAGTAATGCTCCACCAACTGAGTACCCTGTCTGCAGTTGGGTTTATGTAATCCTCATCGCGCGTAGTTGTTCTGTACAACTGGTCGATCTCTTCTAAGTCCAGGCAAGTGGGTTCTACAGACCTCTCCCCTTCTGATGGGTTGAGTGGTGCTATGACCCTATAATCTCTAGACTCAAATGTCATTTTTCTTGTTTTTAAGTTAATTATGGCATGATTGTCAAACGCCAATCCAAACCAAGTAGTGTTGGGTACAGTGTTGTGCTGTATACTATTTCAATGACTTCAAAGTCTACTTTAGTGCGCACCCCATCAAGATCTACTATTACTCCTTTCAGTCTACCTATTGGTAGGACTCTATGCTGGCTGGCTAGTTTTAATTGGACATTTGAGTATCCCAATGTTGGCTCTCCCATGCATTGCTAGGTCTTCTTGGGTAGCACATTCACTTCGGATCCTAGGTCTAATATAATGTCTCCCATATTGAAATCCCCAATGTTAGCATTTAGTCTAAATTCCCTACTTGTTCTTCTTCGAGTGTGTAGGTGATTGACGGTTTTTGGTTGGAGCTTTTCTTTCGTCTCGCTACTACATTTATCTAGTATGTTTTGTAATATTTTCGCAGATGAAGGGTCACTTAATAATTTTACACATGATTGAAAAAAGTCTTTGATAGTACTTACTTGTCCCTTGGGTTGCATTCCGTTGGTATGATCCAACGATGGTGGAATTTCTTATTCTAGGGCTTCCTTGACTGGTTGTGCAGTTGAAGTCGACGCTACATCCACCTTCTGAAATTCTTGTCCGGCTTCCTTAAAAGTCTCCTTTTCTTTGGGTGCGTCAAACTGCTTCCTTGGTTCGGTGTTCTTCTTTATCCATTGGTTCTATGCTGGTTCCTGTCGAATTGCGTCATTTCCTATTTTTGTTCCTCCATGAGTGACTATGTTGATGTTTCACTTGTCGTCCCTTTCTTTGGCTGAAATCCATTGAACATTCTAATTGTTCTGGTTCCTCTTTTCCTGGATCTTTACTAACAGCGTCGAACATTCCTCTATATCGTGATCCGATGCGCGACAATACATACAAGTTGCTGGAGACAATGGAAATTCTCGTGCATAATGTTCTAGTTGCTGACAATTGTGACATGTGACTGGTCCTATGCCACATCCGAAACCTCCTCTGGCTCGTCCTCCTCCTCTGTAGACTGCACGATCACCTCTCGACGTGTTATACTGTGGTGTCTGATTATACTGAGCGATATTGTACTAGGGTTGTACTGCGGCTGCATGTTGTTGTAGGGTTGCTGTGCAGTATTATACTGCTGCTGTGCAATTTTGTATGGGTTTGGGGCTTGGTTGAACTGGGGCCCTACTTCCCCAGTCATCATTTTGGCCTGTATTCTATATGCATCTGATGTTCTTTCCCGCATCAACTCCATAGTTCTGCAATCTTTGTCGTCGTGGCCCACTGACTTACAAAAGGTGCAATATGAATTCTTTGGAACTGTCTGGTATTTCTACATCATCGTGCAGTGGTAAGGTTCATGACCTGGTTTCTTGCATATTTCGCACCATAATCCTCCCTATGGTAGTGCGTTTGGCATACCTGTTTCCATATACTGTGCGAATGTTGGGCATTCGTTCTTGTGGTGTCCTTCCGTTCTACATGTGGTGCACCAAACGACTTCTCATTTTTACTTGTTCTTATTTTGGTTCAATTGAAATGTTAGATTCTTCAAATCCTCCTACAATTCCTCAATAGCTGGGTCCATCTGCTGGTACTGGTTCTCTTCCAGTCTCAAGGCTGCCTGCAGAGCCTCTGCCTATGTCTGAAAATTCTGCTGTCATAAGGGATATTTTAGATGTGGGGGTAGTGAGTTGACAAACAGTTGTCGGTGCTACATCTTGGTCATAAGGTATTTTAGTTTTCCCTTCAATCACTTGAATCTATGATCAATCTCCCATACAGACTCTCTTGGTTTTTGTCTTATCTCAATCATCTCGTTCATGTACTGATCCTCTGAGATTGGCTTCTAGAACTCATTAATCAGTAGCTTCTTAATGTCTTCCAGTGTCCTCATTGTCCTAGGGGCACTGTTTGTGTCTAGACTCATGTACCAGTCTAGTGCGTGGTCTCTTAGCATGATCACTAATTGCGCGAGTTTGGTGTCTTCATCAGTGATCTGTTTTTCCTCCCATATCTTTGTGCAAATGAACAAGTGCTTCTCAGGATCTTCTGCTGCTTCTCCTCAAAATTCTGGTAATCTGATAGTGGGATCATGTCCCGCCATTCTAAATACTGAACTTCTACCTTCTCTGCATGGTGTAGATACTTGACTAATACTATTTGAACTGGCTCCTCCAGTTTTTGCTCCTACGGTAGATGTACTTCTTATTGTCAGACTTCCTCCGAACTTCGGTTGTCTAAACGGTGGTGTTCTCTTTGGTGTATTAGTCGCGCATGGGTTTATGGGTTCCACACTGACATTAATATGGATAGGATGGCTGCCTTCTCCTCCCATTCTTGGGCCTCTTGTTTTCCTCTCATAAGTTGTGTGTAGGATTTCCTCAATCTACTCCACAACCTAGAGATCCTCTACCTCTTCCTCATCGTTTTCCAAGCGCTCCCTCACGGATACGAATCTCTTCTTGGTATTCACCTTATATTGGTAGGGTACTCCGCTACACGTCATTCCTGATGATACTAGGATCCACTAAAGCTGGTCGTCATCCATCAAGATCAGGTCCAGGAGTTCCTCCTTCTTGCCTTTATCCTAGCCTTCTTCCATTTATCCTCTCTCTGTCAATGCTTTCCCCCTTCCCCCATGCATGCAGGGAAGTCTAGCTGTCTAAGTCCATTGTCATTACATATTTTTTATATAGAAATATTTTAATAGAAGTATACAGTGATCGAATGTACCTTCCTCGAGGTCTGCATAGAAATTCTTTCTTTGCTGCGTTGTATGACATCGTTGTGTCGACTGCAAACTCTGTGATGAAGCCTGCCACAATACTGTCAAGCCAAAAGTCAACTGTGTGGGTGAATTTTTTTTTCACCTGCTGTAACTGATCAACCTGTACTGGGGTCCAATATAGCTTTCAGAGCTAGTTCATTGCATGGTTATCTTTCAACCTTAGTATCCCACTCCTGCAGTAGGTGGGGAAAATCACAGAAAACGACTTCGTGTAAATCCGTAAACATATATTTATCCAAATATTTGCGAGGTGTGATGCTAGGGTTTCTATTGTCTTTATGGGAAAAATCTAGCTCTTTGGTTCTCAACCAGCCTTCGATTTATGCTTTTGTGGGGTTCCAAGGTCCCAACATTCCCTTCTAATGGCTCATTGTTATTTTGTTTCACTCATTCCTTTCTAATTCACTCATATCTCGCCTACTCAGTCCTCTCTTGTTCCTCTTAACACGACAATAAAACCATCTATTGGTCTCAACTGCTCTCTTCTTCTCTCCTAGTTATTGAACCAGGGCTCATGTCATTCGGGTTTCCAACAAAGCCTCTAAAACTATCGACCCTTCTGGTAACCCAGAAGGCAACATAGTACACAGAATGCACTGCGCAGTCTCACGCAAGATAGCTTTAAATGGGTGGCTGTAAGACTCAGGTGTTTACACCTTAAGATTGAGTATGAGATAGGGGCTTATTAACTAGAGCCATGCACTACGAACTATGAGGGTAATATACCTATTCATCACAGGTACACATTCCCATTACACAATTTACTTCCCAAGCAATATATTCATGTTCCATAACAATATATGAACTCATTTATTAAGCATGACAATAACCTACTGAAAGAAAGTAAAGAGATGCATACATTCATCACATTACATAGTTATTACCATGGTTCACCCCCTCCTGGGCTATGTCCACAAAGAATTGGCTCTTGGCTCTTTTATTATGGCAGTTTGACATTTCTGGCACCGCGCGCTTACAATTCCCCTCTTATGGGTAAGATCTATATGAGGCGAACTAGATCACATCAGGCTCTATAGCCTGCAAACTAATCCTCAGATCTACCTTCTCTCCTCCTTTCTAGATCAACAACTTACAAAAATGGTACATAATAGTCAATATCGCATACTGCATCCGCTCATGCGTAACTACAGTAAAAGATGGGATAACAATACTAACACCTCAAGCTAATACACAAATTTTCAACACAAAACAATCGAACCTTTACATGATACCTACGTATCTATATTTATACATTTTGGGCTCTTCATCTGTTTACCAAGAATTACAAAAACCCTAACCCTACTGATGTTAGGTCTTCCTCCCATGCACATGTGTTGTTCTTCCTCTAGCCGTCGCTTTCCTTGTGCATGCTTTGTTGCATGCACACATGTTGTTCTTTCTCCAGCTGTTACTTCCGTTTCTGCACGCTTTCTTTCCCACGATCGTCCTTCTTTCCACTTCGACCTAGTTCCAACAAGCATAGAAATGACATTTAGAAATCCATAAATGACGAAACGTACTCGAGACGCGTAGTCATAAATAGAATGCGTCGTCAAGGATTAGGACAGACTTGAAAATCCAAGGAAAAATATGATGGAGGATCGACATTAATGCCATAGTAAGTAAAGTAATAATGGCTTATTCTTACTTAATTCAACATTTACATTGGTCATGAAAGAAAGTATACAACTGTTGAAGGGTGATAAAAGCACCAAAGGGACATATATAGAAGGTTATTTGCAATTACTTAGAGTTGTGAGAATACAAAGCGAACCTGAGAAAACCAGAGACGAATCAGAGTTGAACTACAACCACACCAGAGCCAACATAAAGTAGTAAAAGAAACCTATCATATGGAACAATGGCACCACCGAAATTTGGAGCACCAGGGGAAACAACACGCAGGAAACGAAAAATACCACCAGTTGCACCAGTGTTCGAGAAAACACCTGTAGCTTTGGATTCATAAGCAAGTTTTCACAGGGATTATATACCACCAAGAAAAGACACCAACACTCAAGTTAAAGTAACTACATATGGAAAATACCCATTGGACACACCAACAATCCCACCTAGTGTAAGTGTTGAAGGGGATATGCTAGGCAAGATTGTTTCCCTGAAGTTTGTAGATCACAATATCATGGATGATCAGAATTTTCTTGAGCTAGAAAGGGAAAATTATTTGTGCGCCAAAATATTACCAGGAACATGAGCAATGCTACTTGAACTGTAGACATGGGAAACATGACTTGAGAAGTCAAGGATATTGAATCTATTGGAGATTTTTCACTTTGGATGTAGCCTGGAAATAAATGCCCGTGTCAAGTTCCTAATCATCTACGTCCATGGTGGAACGTTGTGGCTTGACCCATCGGTATCGATCAACTAATTTTGTGGATCAGAGGGTTTCAAAAAGCAGGAGAGGAATTGACCACATTGTTCACCAACAAAGCAAGGGAGGAAGCACAATCAGAATCCATGAAGGAGAATTTTAACAACTTTAGAGGAAAGAGGGGGTTAGATGTTGTGAACATAAGCGACAATGCCGTGTTCTTTGCAATGCAGGTGTTGTCTTGCAAATTGTTGAGGAAATGAAAAAAGGATGAAGTGTCGACTGCAGTAATAACAACTGCGAAAAAATATGCAGAGGGGGTCCAAATGAATTGGGCCACATTTTTGGTGAATTGGTTTTTGACAGACTGCATAGAGGCCCAGGAGAAAGGCATATAGTTTCATTATGATTGGATTCTTATTTCGATTTCTCTAGTAGGATGGAAGGAACTAAGTTATTACCAGTGTATGAGAACAACCAATAAAGACAATGAAACAGCTCGGTATGCCAACTTATGGCATACAATAAACAAAAGGAGACAAATAAATAATAATGTTACATTCTATGTCTATTTTGACACAATGAGGTACATAATAGAACATACACCGCGCATCACAACCTAGATGATGGAAACGTACTAGGATAATGTGTGATTCAAAGCAAGGATGCACCATCTATACATTCAGTCCAAAAGCGACCCTGCACACTAGTCGCTGCCAACCAACTACAAATTGATAGCATGTGATGTGTTCCTGATCGCTAATGATTGGGAAGACACGTGGAAAATACCAGCAAAAAAAATGGGCCACCCGGAAGAGGAAGAAGAACAAGACATGGATGAAGAAGAACTAGATGAAGGACATGGAAATGGGAAAAATAATGGCGCAGGGGATACGCCAGGATTGTTAGCAGGAGAAGCATAGTCCATAGTCCCAACAACTAGAGTTAAACACAAAGACAAGGGGAAGGATCTAGTAGAATTTAAACGCAAGAAGAAAAAAGTGAACAAGGTACCCATGTCTATAATCTGACCGATGGAAACATGGACTGAATCGACTACCAAGTACGAGATGCTGTACGAAATGTTATTAAGGAAGCTACAAGGAAATAAGCAGAACAACACCAGAAGGTGTAGGACTAGTTGGTAGAATTACGACAACTCTTGGAAGTATCTTGAATAACACCAGAGCGTAGATCAGAGGGAGGATCGTCCACGAGTTTGGTGGAGGAAACACAAATTGCTAATACAGTCCTAGCTGAGTTTACTGGCTGGGTGCAAAATGCTAGAGATATAGACATATGCAGTTGAGTCTTCGACACCAGAACTTTAAGAACAAATGAGAACACTTAGTCACTTGAACATACTGGTGTCACAGATGCCTATACATGTACTACAAGGCTTGTAGGTAGGTATTATGCATGACATCAATCTCCACGTAGATTTAGCATCCAAATAATTGACCAAAGTTACAGATGAGAGGGCTCAATTGCAACAAGAATATGAAATTGCTCTGCAGGAAAAGTGTGAAGTTGCAAAAAAAGTGGAAAGAGTGATGAAGGAGAAGAATGAGGTCAAGGAAAGGGTCGAGACAACAATAAAAGTGAAGGAAGAAGCTAAGAAAATGGCACAAAAGACACAAGCGACCATCCAAAAGATGTATAAGGAAATTCCAAAAGTACCATTAGTAGTAGAGGCCTCCATGGAGGAACAAGTCTTGAGAATCAGTGAAGTCATCAAGGGCTTCTGCATAAAAATCGAAGACATGCAATCGCGCACAACTCCAGGAACACCGCCAGAATAAAGGGAAGGAAGAGAGAGAACATCGATGACAACAATAACAAATATCAAGAAGAAGGAAGGGGATTGTGCAAAGCTCTATGAGGAAAGCATGCAGATCTGGATCAACTTGGTAGAGGATCCATAAAGGAAGGTCATGCAAATGATATTGAGGGATGTGTAGCAAACAATGCAGAAGGATTTGGAGAGAATAAATACTCTCACACTCAACAAATGACGACCATTTTGGCACAAAGACAGTCATATGATGAAATCGAAAATCTACGGGACCAAGAAAAGATCCTTTAGTAGTAATTAGGACTGCTGCAAGACGTGGCGCTAAGGGTGATAGGAGATATGGAAACTAAATAGGGAAAAGTGAATCAAGCAGTGCATGACACAGAAGAGAAGCTTATGATTCTAACTACACAGGGTCTAGAGGAAATTTTGGGAGCAAGGGAAGAAATAATAAAGGATGTTGTGACAACAAAGGACACCTCCCAAAAGTTCATAGAGGCATGGAGGAGCACGCTACAGGCCTGAGTGGCTCAGGACGAGCCACAATTGAATGTTGGGGGCTTGTTGGATAGGCATTTTGGATTCAGTTTCATAGAAGTCATAAGTATGGAGGATCTGTGCAACAGAAGAAGAAAGAAGACAAGGCAAGAGCAAAGTGCACAACAAAGGCACATGCAATAGTGCAGTGTACAGTAAGAACATACTTAGCCGAGAATAAAGTAGAGAATAAATAAGAGAAAAAATAAAGAGAAGAAAGCAGGCAAAAAGGAATGATAACAATTTGACATGCCAAAAGTAGAAAGACATGCAAAAGAAGGAAGAATAGCAGTCAGAGTGCAAAAGCAGCATGCAGACATAAAAGAAGGAAAATCAAGCCTAACCAATGAGTCAACATGAGTTTTCATGAGGTAGATTGATTTTCAATTGAGTTTTTGGGATATGAAAAGTAGCTTTTTGAGCCCTAAAATTTATGTATAAATATGTAATGGGTTGGGAATATTAGGGGTTCTCTCCTATTGGTTCGATTAGGTTGAAGTTCTTTGTTATGTGTTAAGAGACTATTTTGAAAGAAGAGTGATATAATAGTATGAGAAGGAAAGAGTTTATGTCTGAGTGGAGAAAGAGAGATGTAGAGAAAGGCTTGCACTATAGAGTGGCTAGGCAAGATGGAGAGAGAGATATCTTGATATATATATTGTAAGCACAATGTGCATCCTAAGGCGATTACAAAAAGAATAATAAAGAATCCAACCATTGTGGATGTAGCCCAAAGTTGCGTGAACCATGTTGTTAGCGCTGCCATTTTTCTTTCAATTAGAGTCAGTTTTCAGTCGAATTATATCCCATGTGTCAAAACACGTGAAGTTAGGTACGGAGCAATAAAGGGGTCGAAGTCATCAAGTGACCGGTTGGCCCTTGGAAGTGGGAAGGGATTTCAGAGTCGAAACATACGTGAATGGTACGGGCATGTTGTTCTCAGAAATTTGGGTCCTGTCAAAGTTAGTCTCTATGTGCCCTAGGTCAAGTCAAGTAGTTAATGGAGGTTGTGTCAGTAGGTGATGTAACTATTATCAGTTCATCATGAAGGCCGAAGGAATGAAAAATCGTGGTGTTTGCATCACGTATGCCCTGCATCCCTTATCACCTGTACCTTACACACATGGATGTGTTATGGAAAATCTTCGGTTCGATTCGAAACATCTTGTCGCCACGAATTTAGTGTTATTTGGAACAATTCTTCCTTCTGCCCAATTTGTTATAAATCCCATAAGTTCTACACCCATTTTGTTCATGAAATCAGATTCAGGTTCTGTCTGTAAGTTTTCTCGTAGGCCTAGGTCGATCGAATTCTCCATCTTGGGAATTTTCCTGATATAATGCGCTCAAGACAGATATCGGTCGTGCCATGGAGACCTCTTAGAACATGAAGAAGGGTACACGTAGTGCAGGATTTCCATACCTGAGACCCAAAGTGATTAGGATTCATTGTCACTCACAACAGGCATCCCCAAGGATAAAAAATGGATTCTTCCTTTACCCACAGGAATGACGAGATCACACCGCGTAGAACTTGGAGTGGAAGGAACTGCATAGGAAGGAAGGACAGTGGAATCCCTGTCTCCCCAAAAACAGATACCTCGAAGAAGGGGAAGACCAAGGAAGAACAAGGGAGTTGGGGAAACTCGAATCTCAGATGAGTCGCATGCACGACTGATCGCTGAACAATTACTTATGCACACCATTCACCTGGAGCCTTTGGAAGGTACCAGCTAAGAAAGTGTGAGCAGAACGAGGAGGATGGAAGTTGTGGGTACAAATGATCAAGATACATCTTAGCAGCTGAAGCAAGCGAAGCTAGCCATCGCCGAACTGTACCAAGAAAACAGGGAGCTGAGACAACAGCTGGCAACAAAGACCACAGAAGAATCAACAACACAAGGTCACGAAGGGAACATGATGTGGCTCAAAAGACATCTAAGAGAGGTGAAGGATACGATTGTACATCTGTGCGAAGCACAACGAGTTTTAGAAGAAAGGTATGCCAAACATTCCAGAGAATGTGAAGCTACCGAAGAGATAGCCCGCATAGCTCTCTCCAGCGAGAAGAAGAAACAAGATTAGCCAAGTTCGTTCCTGTATTCACAAACATAAGGAAAATATTGACAATTTTGAAGGAGACATCGCCCAAGAAAATTTTCCATTTAAATAATGGCTGTGACTGTCTACACTACGTTAATAACCACCTAAATATGCACCACCTACCTTACGAGATTGGCTTCTATAGAATTCCCTTCCCCTCAAAGCAGCCCTTTCTCTCTTTTCACTACCACGGTTGACTCTACAAAGTCCTTCCTGTCGTCCCTTTCTACCTTCTCCTATTATTTTCCCTCAAACCTGACACGATCTATCTCTTCCCCCGAAGGGCCTCGAAGGAAGGGGAGAGTCCACAAAGGGGAGAATCCACGAAGGAAGGGGACCATGCCCTGATGAATCCACCAAGGGGAGGATAGATTGGGAGGAAGGGAATGGATGTAGAATTTATAGCAAATGGATACCCCAAGAGAGATTCATACACATGAGGTTACTCCCGATCTACCTATGTCTATATCCCCTCCAAACACGAGCACCATTTCACGTGAAAGAAAAAGATTTATTATGAACCTAAGCATGGGTAGAAATAAGGACCAGACACCCAGTGGGGACCTACCTTACGTAGG
Source organism: Picea sitchensis (assembly GCA_010110895.2). NCBI lineage: Eukaryota > Viridiplantae > Streptophyta > Pinopsida > Pinales > Pinaceae > Picea > Picea sitchensis. The sequence goes on along the minus strand of SNQJ01S0000740.1, from coordinate 811,545 downwards.
TTTCACTCGACCTATATATAAGGGGATGGAAATAATCCCCACTGACTTTACACGAGTTCAACAAATACACCTTTCTTTATCCCCCCCTTTCCTTTCACTTTCACTTTTGGTATTTCCCTAAAAAGAATCTATCTCTCTGGCTCAGATCACGCCATCCAGAAAGACAGATGGTGCACATACTAGTAACTAAAGGGCCCACTAGCCATTATGACCCAGTCCCTAGACAGACTATCCATTTAGGAAGGGAGGAATGGACTACTACTTTTCTGGTTAGGTCCAAAAAACACTTCGATCAGGCGGCTTGGGCCTGCCTAACACCTACAACCTACCCGCAGCTGAACTGGCAATGGATCCTCTCCTTCCTACCCATCTGAATGAGGCTGGGGAAATACCATTGTCTCTGGTAATCCAGGGAAGGAATGAGAGGATCATAAATCACCACCCTATACAACACGCCCTCCAGCCATAAATATGGATGCTAGTTTTTCACTAAGTGAAGGATCCATCCATCACTGGAAGGGAGATCACTGAATGGGAGCCAAGCCTTCTCCTTTTTCCTATGGATCCTTCAAGTGGCACTCAGTGTGGGCCTTCATTCGGCTAGTAAAAAACCATACAGAAAGAATGGACACGTTGGGATGATGTTTAGAATCTGAGGGGAGGGGATGGAGGTTTAAGGTCTTATAGATATTAAGCAGAAATAACTTGCATAGTCTTGAACGATTATTAATAGTATCATGTAACTTAGGGCCCCTCACACCAAATAAGTAAATTAGGGCCGCCATCGTTTTCACACTCGCTCGACCGGGCCATAGGATATCGAGGGTTTTAACACTCTCCCGACTCCTGAGGGATTTATCTCTTTTTTCTTAATACTATATAACAAAGAATATGAAAAAATACACAAAAAAGGAATTTGTAATGCCCTCAATATTCCAACTTCATTATCGATCGAATCCGTTTGCAGAATAATTACGTTGATATCCTTATTCTTAGAATAAAGGAATTCTTCAAACATGCCGTGGAAAATAAACTCTGGATGTTCTGTGTGCATGGATGGAACGAGGAGAGGGGGAAACACATATTGATACATTAACATGCATCTTGATGTCATTTTCCCTACCAGAACAGACATTGCAAGGAAGAATGGAAAGTCTTTATTTACTTATATAATATAATAAAGGGAGGAACTTCTTGATTATTTTCTTTCTTTAGGTAAATAAGAAGTCAATTGCATGCTTTACTTTACCTGAAAGTCTTTGCAGAGAGAGGGAGGAATGGGAATGTATTTACAGGACATGACAAGAATGGGACACGTATATGCTTTCTTTAAGGGGATTTATTTATCTATAGGTGATTACGCATTAGCAACAATAATTAAGAACTTATATAAATAAAGAGTCATGCTATATTAAAGTATGTCATTAATATTTATATATGTAATTACGTTAACTAAAGGCCTCATTTTCCCATTTATTTCAAAATGTTTGTGAAGAGAAAGAGGGAGGCAAGGAATGGAGGCAAGGGGCTCCTTGACTAAAAATAAACAACTAAATTACGAACTTGACTGGAAAACATAATCACCCACCACCTTCCTTCCCCCTTAAGTGCCGAACACATGACAAAACCTTATTGAGGTTGGGCCCTTGGGAAAATGATTCGTTCAGGGGGCACTGGAATTATTTTTTATCTTCATGCCAGAAGAAGTGTGCTGCAACTATGATATGACTATACGGACGGTCAAGAAACGAATCAACTCAGGTCCTGGTCTTACCGGGAAGGGACTTCCTTTTATAAGCATTTCGTTACTGCTGTTGGTCGAGTGTCTCAATATAATTACACACTATACTTAGGAGCGCTAATCTATAGATAGTTACCCACTCTAGTGATAATACCACTCTACTTAGGAGCGCTACTCCTATGAAAGGTCAAGTAAGGTCCTTCCCAATAAGGTCCTTACCCTCTAATTTGGAATTTAGGGGAAGAAATATACCTACCTGAAAGGTCAATCCTTCGAAAGTAGGGTCATGTGCCTTACCTATTTGTTTGGTCCTGAAAGGCCTCAAAGAGGGCAGGTAACTGATTGAAAGGTCAACCCAGTCCTGATCAAGTCCTGATCAACCTGATCAAACCAGTCAGGTTAAACCCTTCTAATGTGAAGCCAACCCCACCAATATTATCCTTAGAAAACAAAAACCTGCTTTCTATTTTCTGTCAACCCAGTCTTTAAATGCCCCTTATTTCGCATTGTATTAACGAATTATTCTTTGGTCAATAGAGAGAGAATAAAGAAACTTGACCAACGAGAAAGGATATTCACTTATATCATTATATAAGGGTCTTTATACACTCGACCAAAGGGTCTTTAGACACGTCGTAAATACTTATTTTTTTTTGCAAAGGGAGAGGGCCACTATGCCATCGTTTTAGATAGTACACTTGAACAAAGGAAATAGACATTGGTTGCTCGCCCATTATGTGGAAAGGGATATGCCATTGGTTTGGTGATGTTACCTACTTGTGCTGTTACCTACTTGGCACTGTAGGCCCCAGTGGAAAAAGGTGGTTTCCCATCAGCTGTAGGCGTATTCATCGCTCGAAGTGGGGAAAGGTGGTTAGGTAATCTACCCATTAGCTTAGGTAAACCCATCGACCGACTACCTTCTTTAGACCAGAATCACATGGACAAGAAGATCCTTCCTTTCGCCCCTCGGTTAGGGCTGTGCAGAAGCCGTATGTCCCCTTTTGGCTAAGGTGGTGTCATCCGCTGTTGGTCCCAGAGAAAGGTGGTTCTTTTTCGATGAAGGAAGGTAGGAATAAAAGAACCTTACATTCGCCCCAGGGACAAGAACCATGTGGTTTCATCAGCTGCAGGCCCACATGAAGGAATCACGTAGGTAAAGGCCATAGCCATAAAAGAATGAATTTATGACTGCCTCCTTTCGTAATCGTGCATCTGTATGTAGGTAGGCCAAACACAACTATCTCTATCTATCCCATTCAAAAGGAGATTGAAATGGGTGAAAAGGGGGTTCTTGGAAACAAGACTCCTGGAAACAAAACTGACTTGGTTATTCGTGCACGATGGAAAGGACTCTTGGAAGCATTGGCTGCCAGGTTGTGAAAAGGAAAAAATAGTTCTTCACTAGAGCTCACTGTATTCCTTGGGGGGAATAGCCATCCACGGGAATAGATGCATTACCTACAAAGACCACATAAGAATCAACAACACAAAGTCGTGAAGGGAACGTGATGTGGCTCAAAAGACATCTCAGAGAGGTGAAGGATACGATTATACATCTGCGTGAAGCAAAACGACTTTCAGAAGAAAGGTATGCCAAACATTCCAGAGAATGTGAAGCGAATGAAGAGATATCCTGCGTAGGTCTTGCCAGCGAGCAGAAGAAACAAGATTAGTCGAGTTCGTTCCTGTATTCGCAAACAGAAGGAAATCCTAACAATTTTGAAGGAGACATCACCCAAGAAATTTTTCCATTTAAATAACGGCCGTGACTGTCTACAACCACTTGCCGCACACACTTCCCCCAACAAATGAGCGCGCGACAGAAAATCAAATCCATTATAGCTGACAACGAGACTCTGACAAACACTTGTCCACTCAGACATCTGGTCAAAGAAAAGCATTGACACATCATTCCCCATGACGATACCTGATCGATAATCGAATCCCCGTGCAAGATTACAAACAATCATGATGTAGCCAGATGTATTCGTTGTCTATTTTTGGAAAACGTCATGTAGAGAGTTTTGTAACGCATAAAAGTCAGTTTCCTAGTTTGTAGATATAGCAGTTAGAAGAGTAGGGTAGCCCAAGCGGTGCCCTCATTTATATATTTTATCTTTTCGATGTAAGCCAAGTTGGTTGGAAAAATTAGTATAGACAATAACTATTGTATGTAATTTGAGTCTGATCGAAACTTAATGCAAAAGTCTTGTAGCTTTGATGAAAAGATTCTAATTGTAGCAGTTGGATGTATTGTTTCCCTTTCTTGTGTACGTGCTTCCTATTTTCTTTATTCATATCCTTTTCTGTCTAAATCGGAACGAAATTTCGAACCTGTGGATTTGCTGTGCAACGCCCCTTGTTCGCGCCATTTAGACAAAACATTTTTCTTCTAAAAGTTAACTCTGAATTCATCCGCAATGGTGCTCCAAGCTACTTCCTGTGTTTTCTCCTCGCCACATATTACGATTTTTCACTGAATACTGTTACTTGCTTAGCCTTATCCTCTCAAGTTCAGTCACTGAGTCATTTGTTTCTGTCGTTTTTCTCAAATCGACTCCATAGCCCAAAGTCTTACTTTCTTGCGCCAATATAATTAGAACCCATTATTTCAAAGGTGTTAAATCTAGCCATAGCCTTAAATCCATATCCCACGCAGAGACAGATTCTCCCGAGAGATCCCTCTCTAGGTTCGAAAGGCTAGTTTCGGGCCTCAAAGTTGGTTGAAACAGTTACCTCTGTCGTCTATTTATCATCCAAACAAATTTACAGAGTGATAACATTCTAGCGCCGTTGCTGGGGAATGAAATTGAATAGATTTTCCCTCGGAGAATGACTAACGTTATAGTTTGACCCCTGAGGGTAATAGAGGGACAAACATCTATACTGGCTGAAACCTTTACCTTGGAGACTCCAGTCAAAAATATCAGTAGCTCCAAGTAGCACAGTTCAGGAACCCTGGCTCCGAAGACAATCTATACTAGAGAAAATCCTGACCCAAACCCTACAAAGTCTATGTACAACCCCGAGAAAATTTTGTGTAGGAACAGAGAGCAAGCGCCAGACCCATTCTATTATCTGGACAAAAGCATGTCCTTACCCAAAGACGACGTGCAAAACATTGGCGACCTGGAGTTTGACACATTCTTTGAGCAAACCCTGTTCAGGTCTAAGTCGGAAACCAACTTGGATGAGATAGTTTTCGAAGAAGAGATTCCAAGCCCTAGTGTATAATAATATCCCTCAAGTCCCAAACCCTCCTAGAGCCATGACCTCTAGATTCCTCCCCCTCATTCTTCCAGCCCAACTGCATGATTTTCCCTAGAATTACAACCACAAGATTAAACTTTACGATGCCAAAGGGAACGTTTCTGCCAAAAAGAATTTGGATTGGTTCAATTATTTCATCAACCTAGAAGAGGTAGACTATGCAGACACAAAAATGAGGTTGTTCATGCAGAATTTTTCATGGGAGAAGTGGGTCAAATCCCTATCACCAATAAGTATTCAAGACTTCTCCGCATTCAAAACATCTTTCATAAATAGATGGGGAGACAAGAATAACCCTTTGTAGTTGTTGATGCAGTACAATAATATGAAGAAGGTGTCGGAGGGGACAGTGCAATAATTCTCATCCCGTTTCATGAAGGTTTATAACTAGATTCCTGCAGAAGTCCAACCACTTCCCAGGGCTGTGCAGTTGTGATACACTGACTCCTTTGACAACAAATTCACTTTTCTGTTGAGAGAAATAAGATCAACAAACCTAGACGCAATAATGAGCAATGCAATCAAAGTCGAGGTAAATATGATGGCATCGGGGAAGATCAAACAAATATTCAACAGAGGTGATAAGAATCCCCAAGGAGGCACACAACCATCAATGTCGAGATCCGTAGACAACAAATTCGACTTAATGATGAGAACCATAGAGAAGCTAATGGAGAATATGTCTGTAGGAAACAGACCCACTACCCAAGAACAACATGACCCCCAACTCATGAATCAAAACCTCAGGAGGGGTCAGGTTCCTTAGATAAGATAGAGGGAACATAGGGAGTAGAGAGATCAAGGCGACCAACAGACAAGGCCTCCATTCCAAAACAACTACGCAGATGAAGACTTCGATCAGATGTTTGAATACCAAATGCATTGTTGCGATGACAAGAACCCGCGCGTGTTTTTGAAAAAGAGAGAACATTATTGGTACATGAGCAGAAACGATGATTTTATGTTGGAGACAGACGATGCATGGATTGGGGAAAATGATAATGCGTTGTCCTGGGAAACATAAGAGTTCAGAAAAGGTTATTAGAACGCCATCATGCAGTTTCAAAATAAATATAACCTCAGGAGCAAGGAAGTGTCTACGGAGCCTCAACAGACTAATCCCATAAGGAAACCTCCGATGGACCAAGTTCAGATAACACGAACAAGGATGCGATGGAGAAGGCAAATTCGAAGGAGGAGGCCTCGAAGAAAACTTTGGAAGCAAGCTGAGAAGTGGGTGGAAAAGAGGTAGAGAAAGACTATCCTCCCTTTAACTTTGAGCATGAAGTGGATAAAATCAAAATATCTGTTCCTTTCTATGAGCTTATTAGAAAGGGTGAATACCGGGAGCAAATTATCAAAATGCTGAAAATGGGAGGGATCCCTGACACTTTGAATGTCCAAGATGATCACCCCGCTATCCTATTTAGTCTGCATGTTGAAGAGACAAGTGATACTAAGGATGTCTCTCCATTCTACATCAGTCTGAAGGTCCATGACATGAACCTGCATAACGCCATGCTGTATTCGGGTGCGTCGCAAAACCTCATGCCAAAGGTGATCATGGATGAATTGGGTCTGGACGTTACCAGACCTTATAAGGACCTTTTCTCTTTTGAATCGAGGCAAGTCAAGTGCCTGGGCCTCATCAAAGACTTGTTCATGTAATTGGCCCAGATTCCTTCAAATAACATGGTGATGGACGTGTTCGTGGCAAACATACCCCCTAAGTTTGCATGCCGCTGTCCTGATCGTGGGTTGCGAAGTTAAAAGGGACCCTACAAATGGACATGTTATACACCACCATTCCTATCTTTGTCCAGGACAAATGGTTGTATAGAGAAGTGTTGTTGAAGTACATAGTGAGAAGCAAGACACTGCCAAATAACCATCCCATATACTCCATCGACACTAAGGTTGGTTCTTTTATATTCTACAATGACCTGAGTTTTGAAGAAGAAGAGTCGACAACCATCATGACAACCGTTGATGAAACCACACGAAAAGCATCAGAGTGCACCGACTCGAGGGACCACATGGGAAATGGGATACGGAACATGAGTTTCGACGACGTGGTCAACAAAGAAAGGGCTAGGGCCGATGTATGGGTAAGCTCCCCTAAAATGGGCACAAAACTGTGCTCATACAAGCTCGCGTTCAAATGCACAAACAACATGGCTGAGTATGAGGCACTTATTCTGAGCCTAAAGGTGTTGAAAGAATTAGGTGCAAAGAGGATAACAATGCGTAGAGACTCTGAACTGGTCATAAACTAGGTTAAAGGCATATATTAGACAAAGCACCCTAGGCTGAGAGCATACAAGAACTTGGTGCTGAACCTCCTCGAGGAATTTTTGGAGTATGACATATTTGCTATCTCAAGGGAGAAAAATCAGATCGCCGATGCGTTGGCCACCTCAACCTCGGTTTTTAAAATCCCCATATTCCCAAACAAAAAATATGATATTGAAGTCAAACACAGGCCGATAGTGCCTGATAATATCAAATACTGACAGGTGTTTGAGGACAACAAGTCGGTAGAAAGATTTCTTCAGATGAGTGACAAGTTTGCTAACATAAACATTGATGACGAATGCTGCTGAGATGAATATTAGAGTGCAGATGTGTGCAGTAATGACGACCCTTTCCAGAACTAGATCGCGGGAAGGGACATAATACAACTGAAGAATAACATCATTCCGAAGGGGTTAGTGCCACTGGAAAAGCTGTTTGACAAAAATGACGTGGTTAAAAATCCCAAGTTCATTTCAAACTAAGAGGACGTGGAAGAATGCAACATCGAGACTGAGGAGAACCCGAAAATGATCAAATTATCGAAAACGCTCAGCCCAGAGGTCAAGCAAGACTACGTCAAGCTCATGAAGGAGTTCCCCGACATTTTCACATGGAGCTATGATGATTTGAAGGTGTATGACATTAAGGTGATCCAACATGTTATCCCTCTCAAGGAAGATCAAAAACCTTTCAAACATAAGCTGAGACGGATAAACCCCCCGTTACTTCTGTTGATCAAGAAAGAAGCAAAGAAATTTTTTGACACTAAGATTATTGTTTCTTTGCAGTTCTTGAAATGAGTAGCTAATTTGGTGCCCATAAGGAAGAAGAGCGACGAGGTAAGATTGTGTGTAGACTTCCGAAATTTAAACAAAGTGTCCCTCAAGGATCACTACCCTCTTCCCAAAATGGACTATATCTTGCAAAAGGTGGTGGGATCCCAGAAGATGTCCATGCTCGATGGTTTTTCAGGGTATAATCAGATCATGGTCCACCCAAACTACAGAGAAAAAACAACTTTCACAACTCCATGGGGAACTTTCATCTACGCCAAGATGCCCTTCGTCCTCATGAACGCTGGAGCCACTTTCCATAGGGAAATGGACATCACATTTGCCGATGAAAAGGATAGGTTCATTGTGATCTATCTGGATGACATCACGGTATACTATGCCTCCGATGAACAACACCTCGAACATCTAAAGAAAGTTTTCCAGAAATGCAGGAGGTTCAACATATCACTAAATCCGAAGAAATCACATTTCGGAGTGGAAGAAGGGAATATTTTGGGACACATTATCTCAAAGGAGGGCATTAAGATAGACCCCATCAGGGTTGAAGGAATCTTGAAGATCGACACTTCGCATAGTAGAAAATAAGTGCAATCCTTCCTGGGAAAAGTGAACTTCTTGAGGAGATTCATCCCGAATCTGGTAGAGATTATAAAGAATATCACATACATGCTCAGAAAGGGAAATTAAATCAAGTGGAACCCGGAGGCCAAGAAGTCATTTGAAGATATCAAGGTGGCATTGACTAGAGCACCTGTTCTATCCAGTCCAGATTTCACGAAGGATTTCATCCTGTTTTCATTCGCCTCAGAGAATACGATTGCCGATGTGTTGTTACAGAAAGATGAACAAAACTTCGAGAAGCCTATAGCTTATTTCAGCAGGATGCTGCGGGATGCTCCACTAAGGTAGACCATTATGGAAAAACAAGCATATTATTTAGTGATAGCCTTGAAGGAGTTTAGGATGTACATATTGCATTCCCACATCATTGCTTATGTGCCCAACAACTCAGTAAAGGATATCCTGACTCAGCCCGACCTTGAAGGAAGGAGAGGTAAGTGGATAGTGGCCATGCTGGAATATGACCTGGAGATCAAGCCTACAAAACTAATTAAGGGTTAGGGCCTTGCGAAGCTAATGGCACAGTTGGACTGTGACGTTGTGGGAATAAATTTCATCACCGACCTGTTAGAGAGTCCTCAAGAATAAATGACTGCACAGGTGTCCTAGGAGTTTGTCGATTCGTCAGGGTATGCAGATATCATCTATGTGTTGAAGAATCTCCAGGCCCATCTGGGTGTAAGTAAGACTAAGGCCAGATTTCTCAATATTAAAGCGGTTAAGTTCTGCATCCTGAACAACTCAATCTACTGGAAAGATCCTGGGGGAATGTTGCTGAGCTGTTTGCTGGATAATGATGCGAAGTGAGCCACAAAATAATTTTACAAGGGCGACTGCGGGGGACACCATTATTGGAAAACCATCGTGCAAAAAATCCTAAGGGAAGGTTATTATTGGCCTACAATCTTCGTAGACGTGTACAAAGAAGTCTCCAGCTGCCACGAATGTCAGATTTTCGACGGGAGAAGAAAGCTGCAACCCCTGCCACTAAAGCCAATCTCAGTCGAGGCATCGTTCATGCGATGGGGTTTGGATTTCATAGGGGAAATAAATCCGCCATCCTCAACGCAACACAAATGGATACTCACAACCACTGACTACTTCACGAAATGGATAAAATCGATCCCCACAAAGAAAGCTACCGACACAGTCATCATCCAATTTCTAGAGACAAACATCTTATGGAGGTTTGGATGCCCCGTCAAGATCATAACAGACAATGCGACTACATTCAAGTCTAAGAGTATGGAAAAGTTTTGTCAGGATTACAATATAACCTTGGATCATTCTACAATGTACTACCCACAAGGAAACGACTTAGAAAAATCCCCGAATAAAAGCCTAACCCAGATCATTAAAAGGCTCCCCCAATACAATAAAAAATCCCGGCATAAAAAGCTTATCTATGCATTGTGGGAATATCAAGTTACCATCAAGAATTCCATCTCAACGTCGCCTTTCTGGATTGTATACGGTGCAGACACAATTTTACCCATCACACCAGGATTGCCCGTCAGAAAACTGTTGCAAGAGTAGGAGGCCAATGTTGATTAAGGTTGGTTGTCATTGATGTCAACCCTTGAAGAAAGACCCGAAGCACAAAGGTTTGGGTAATGGACCCAATATTGTTTGATATAAATATGACTCATTATATTCTTGTCATGGTTGATAAGAAGTAAAGATGGATGAACTCCAAAGTGGTCCCCTTATGGTGAAATCCCTCACGGGAAGATGGTTTGCGGAGTAAGAGAACCCATGCTTAATTGTGGAATAATGATATGAAGGACAATGAATTTGTCAGGTAAACTATCCTAGATGGATATTTCCTGTCATTCCATTTCTGGTGGTATGTGGAACATCACATAACTCCTCACGGTTAGAGAGTTATGGCCATGAGAAGTTGGAGACCCCAGGTTTGGGTAATGGACCCAAGTTTGTTTGATG
>SNQJ01S0000740.1:740333-800867 GCA_010110895.2 Picea sitchensis | reverse complement strand
CTTCCCTTAGGTTGTAGCCTAAGAAACTAGGGGGTTGGAGCCTCCTTCCAGTTGTAGTTGGAAAACAAAGGAAGTTGGTGCTTCCAATGAATGTAAGTCTTCAATACATATAACAAAAAGCATTATGTGTTTTTCTCCCGATTTGGGTTTCCATGTAAAACACTGGTGTACTGTGTATGTGTATGTTTGTTCATTTGTTCATTGCTTATTTACTCTGCAGTTATTGGATGATAATGATTCATTTATATAACACTTGGATTATATGGTTAAAAAGGATTAAATTTCTCTGTTACTGATTCACCCCCCCTCTCAGTAATCCAACAACCAAGCCAAATGATGCACAGAGAAGAATAAATCAACTGGTTCACACACAACAAATGAGGGAAAAGTGTACAATCGATCACAACTCCACGAGGAAAAGATGAAGAAATCCTTTGACAAGTGTTCCAAGACATAGGATTTCCGATTGGGTGATCTAGTGTTGAGATGGGACATGAGAAATGAGGTCAAAGGAAAGCACATAAAGTTCGATAACCTGTGGATGAGTCCATTCAGAATCGATGCACATCGCGGAAATAATTCTTATTTTTTGGAAGAACTAAATGGGGAGTGCGTTGGTTGGGGGCTTTTAAATGATAGGTTCCTCAAACATTATCTGATGAAATATATTCCGTTTAAGTCATTTGTCATTGTAAATAGTCATTTTATTTTTGTGTCAAGTCAGTAGGTCAGTAAAAAATTGAAGCCCGAAGTGAAGGCCCTGAGTTTTATGCTGAGTCTTTAAGAAACTGTGTCGATAGGTTTAGGTTGCATCCTGTCTTTCATATTGCAGTGTCGAAGAGTCGAAAGAAGGCCCAATGGTCAAGCACCTGGTCTACTTTTCTTTGCTACCTCGCAGGGAGGATAACATCTCTGTTGGAGCCAGCTGTTAGCACCACCATTTTTCTTTCAATTAGAGTCAGTTTTTCAGTCGAGTTATAGCCCATGTGTCAAAAAACGTGAAGTCAGGTACGTAGCAATGAAGGGGTTGAATTCATCCAGTGGCCGGTTGGCCCTTGGAAGCGAGAAGGGATGTGAGAGTCGAAACATACGTGAATGGTACGGGTATGTTGTTACCAGAAAGTCGGGTCCTATCAAAGTTAATTTCTACGTGCCCCAGGTCGAGTCAAGTAGTTAATGGAGGTCGCGTTGGCAGGTGCTGTAACTATTATCAGTTCATCATGAAGGCTGAAGGAATGAAAAATTGTGGTGTTCACATCACGTATGCTCTGCAAACCTTATCGCCTGTACCTTACATGTAGGGATGTGTTATGGAAAATCTGCGGTTCGATTCAAAACATCTAGTCACCATGAATTCAGTGTTATTTGGCACGATTATTCCTTCCGCCCGATCTGTTGTAAATCCCAAAGGTTCTACACCCATTTTGTTCGTGAAATCAGATTCAGGCTCTGTCTGTAATTTTTCTCGTACAAGACAGATACTGGTCGTGCCATGGCAACCTCTCAGAACATGAAGAAGGGTACACGTAGTGGCAGGATTTCCATACCCGAGCCCCAAAGTGATTGGGATTCGTTGTCACTCACAACAGGCATCCCCAAGGATAAAAAAGGGATTCTTCCTTTACCCACGGGAATGACAACATCACACCACGAAGAAATTGGAGTGTAAGGAACTACGTAGGAAGGAAGGAAAGTGGAATCCCTGTCTCCCCCAAAAAAATACCTCGGAGAAGGGCCAGACCAGGGAAGAACAAGGAAGCTGGGGAAACTCGAATCTCAGATGAGCTGCATGAACGACCGATCGTTGAACAATTACTTATGCGCACCATCCGCCTGGAGCCTTTGGAAGGTACTAGTCAAGAAAGTGGGAGAAGAATGAGGAGGATGGATGCCACAAGTACAAATGATCAAGAGACATCTTAGCAGCTGAAGCAAGCGAAGCTAGCCATCGCCAAACTGTACCAAGAAAATAGGGAGCTGAGACAACAGCTGGTGACAAAGACCACAAAAGCATCAGCAGCACAAGGTCGCGAATGGAACATGACGTGGCTCAAAAGACATCTCAGAGAGGTGCAAGATATGATTGTACAACTGCACGAAGCACAATGGCTATCGGAATAAAGGTATGCCAAACATTCCAGAGAATGTGAAATGGCCGAAGAGATAGCCTACATAGCTCTCGCCAATGAGCAGAAGAAACAAGATTATCCAAGTTCGTTCCTGTATTTGTAAACAAAAGGAAAATCTTTAAAATTTTGAAGGAGACATCGCCCAAGAAATTTTTCCATTTAAATAACGACCGTGACTGTCTACAGCCACTTGCCGCGCACACTTCCCCCAACAAATGAGCGCACGACAGAAAATCAAAGCCGTTACAGCAGACAACGAGACTCTAAAAAACACTTGTCCACTCAGACATCTGGTCAAAGGAAAGCATTGACACCTCATTCCCCATGAAGATACCTGATCGATAACCGAATCCCCGTGGCAGATTACAAACAATCATGATGTAGCCAGATGTATTCGTTGTCTATTTTTGGAAAACGTCATGTGAATAGTTTTGTAAGGAAGAACAGTCAGTTTCCTAGTTTGTAGAGATAACAATTAGAAGAGTAGGGTAGCCCAAGTGACGCCCTCATTTATATATTTGACCTTTTCGATGTAAGCTAGGTTGGTCGGCAAAATTAGTATAGACAATAACTATTGTATGTAATTTGAGTCCGATCGAAACTTAATGCAAAAGTCCTGTAGCTTTGATGAAAAGATTCTAATTGTAGTAGTTGGATGTATTGTTTCCCTTTCTCGTGTATGTGCTTCATGTTTTCTTTATTCATATCCTTTTCTATCTAAATCAAAATGAAATTTTGAACCTGTGGGTTCACTACGCAACACCCCTTGTTCGCGCCATTTAGACAAAGCGTTTTTCTTCTAAAAGTTAACTTTGAATTCACCCGCAGCGGTGATTTGAGTTACTTCTTGTGTTTTATCCTCGCCATATATTACATTTTTTCACTGAAGACTGTTGCTTGCTTAGCCTTATCCTCTCAAGTTCAATCACTGAGTCATTTTTTTTCTATCGTTTTTCTTGAATTGACTCCATAGACTAAAGTCTTACTTTCTTGTGACAATATAACCAAAACCCATTATTTAAAAGGTGTTAAATCTAGCCACAACTTTAAATCCATATCCCGCGTGGAGACAGAGTCTCCTGAGAGAGCCCTCTCTAGGTCCGAAAGGCTAGTTGTGGGCCTCAAAGTTGGTTGAAACAGTTACCTCTGTCATTTGTTTATCAACTGAACAGATTTACAGAGTGCTAACACACATTAACTACCGTGTTAGATTGTATTTTATGTGATTGATCATGAATATTCTCCTTATGCATGGTTAGATTAGATTTAGCACTACGCAATAGTATGAATGTTAAAATAAGTGGTTTATGTTGCAACATAATGATAATATGTATTGAATTCTCTAAGTAACCAGGGAAGAACACATACAAAATAATGCGCATAGAACAAATAAGTAAGAATGAATAAGATGATTAGCTCCCATTCCCTCACTACTGTAGAAACTTGGTTCCTGCAGTCCCGATAGATTCCTCAAGTGAGACCTCACTTGCATGCAGGTGATGCCTAAAGGGCTGGTGTTTGAAGGGTTTTGTTGGTTAATATAAATTGAACCTAGGGTCTTACAGTTGCGTGCCAACACTAAGGATGAATGTAAAATCCATTTTTGATCCTTCTTTGAAGAAAGGTAAGACAATTATTATTGATGATGATACTCCTGAGGGTATTTCAGCTGATACAAGTAAGAAAACAATGGCCATAAAAACACTCAAAGATATGCCCATGAAGAAGAACAAAGGTTCTAGTTCGAAGAGACAAAAGGTAACTTCTACAGTTGAAATTCCAAAGCAATATGATAGAGGAGGGCATAAACAAAGTATCAACCCTTGGATGTCTGAATGACCAGAGCCTAGTGTTGAGAAATCATTATCTCCTCCACCTATACCAGAAGAAGAAAACACTAATGATATGCCATTTTCAGATGTTGATATATTTGAAAATGTGCCCAGTAGTCACATGATGTATATTGATCTTAATGAACCAACTACTGAAGAAGATCCATGGGAAGAAAAATCTGAAATAGGGAAAAAAAAAGAGAAGAAATTTGGAAATTCAAGCATCTCAAAGAACACAACAAGAATCTCATAAAACATAATTTCAGGTTACAAAAGAGAATGAAAAAGATGGTAGAAAAACATAACAATCTGGACAATTTTTCTCAAAAGATAAGGAAGAACAATAAGAAATTGTATTGGAATGAGATAGTGCTCAAGAATAAATTACTTTAGGAGAAGCATAAACACCAAAGTCTTGTTCAAAATTGAAGAAAGTCTGGAGCTTTTGGAACAAATGCATAATTTCCTGTAGGCGACTGTTTTTGTGGTCATTTTCTAACGTGTTTCCTGAGAATATGGGTTCAAATATCACAAAAATAAAACATGGGTTTTCTCAAGAATGGGCCAAATTGCGTAACATGTAGGTTGTTTCCCAAGAAAATGGGCTATTTAGGAGTTACAGGTGGATCTTAAGACTGTTTTTTCCTAGATTTTGCTCATTTTTCCAGATTTTCTGGTCATGAGAAACCACCTCATTAATTCGACTTGGGAATCAGATGCATCCTTCTCCTTAATAATTTAAGCTAACACACTTATCTTCAAGTTTATTTTTCGGTCAAAGAAATCATGTGGTTCCATATTTGAAGGAAATATCCTAGATTTAAAGGCAGAAGACTAGCAACAGATCCAAAATTCCAACAAGCAGTTAAGTCATTTAGAAGACATTAAAAACAACATTTGAAGACTGAGAGAGGGGGATATTCCTCTCAAAAGGAAGTAGTGGTTCAATTTTTTGGATTCGAAAAGAAGGGAAAGGTATGAGAAATTTTAAAGGAGCTTAATGCCAACAAGATTTTGTACTCAAGGAATCAAACATCCTGATGGTTAGATTGTCAACCTATGTTTTTCATTTTCTTGTATTATTTGAAATGCAATGGGAATTGTTGCAAAGCATTGATTTATTCTTGATTCAATGTTAAATTACCTATTTCTGGAAATTTTCATTCAAATATTTGTTTCGAGTTTAAGATATCATTTTGAACTTGAAAATATTCCTAGCACAAACAAAGAGATTGTTGGCTTGTATTCTATGTTTCCCATGTTTTTTCTCCCATTTCCAATTGTCTATTTATTTGATTTATCAGTGTGAATTACCTTGACTAAATGAAGTGTTGTTGATTATTCAAATTTATTAAAGATTATGACCATACCTTATAAATTTCCAACCTATGAAAACTACCTGATCCATAATTCAAACCAAACCAAATCATTGCAATAACTGAGGTGCCCTAGCTTTGCCCTATTACAGTCTAGTGCAAAATTTAGGGATAACACTTTTGGATGCTTCCATTTCTGCATCGCAAAAGAGACAAGCATATAGCCGTAAATGAAGTAGGTGGTCCTCTAATGGACATATGCAGAGGTTTGCAATATATATTGTATCATGTATTGGCACCAGTTCATTGGTGCACCATTCTTGGTGAATTCAACAACCACTATTGCATCCAATATACATTCATTCCTCATAATTTTTTTCATCAAATTGCCATCAATGAGGTATCAGGAATAATGGACTTGTGGATCGTTAATGGGATCTATCAGAGAACCACGAACTTCACGACGAGTGCCATACAGTTCATATAGTATGAGCATACCCTTTTTCCTACCATGCTTCCTGGACCCTTGGAAACGATCTAATACGTTTTGACCTATCATGGACAAGCCTGCAAGATGGTGGATGTCTTAAACATGTATGGGGTATCCCTTTTCCAACCACAATGTACCATTGTGAACTCGGGTGATCATAAATTTAGTGCATTTGGTGACTTTGCTATAGGTTTCGAACATCGGTAAGTCTCACAAATTCATGAGCATGTTGTCGTGCAGGGGCATGAACGACTGCTTCCACTGCCATTGGAAGGCACCATCTAGTAAGGTGATGTAGTATTGAAATGTATGAATTTCCATGGATAGGTACTGGGAGGCATTAGTGAAGTCAATGTCCACAATTCAAGTGTGTTCCACTTTTCCATGGAGATCATCTAAAACTTCGACCCGAGGGTGGATGAATTCTGTCGAGACAACAACTGTAATTGGAGTAGGAGATTTGGGGATACATCCCTAACCAGAGGTGTGAACCATGATAACATAATTTCGGTGGTAAACACAATGAATAAGGGGATGGGGCCATGAACACAAATTCATAGATATCTCACTGGTTCCATGACTGAGTATACAGTTAGCTCGATGAAAATGAAAGAATATCGATCTGTCAGAAAAATGCATGATTATAAGAAAAATGCGGAGGGTGATGTGATGGAAATGCATTGATATCACAAGGTGACAAGAGTGGGAATTAACATCGACTCAATCCCTCTAACACGAAAAAATCCACGACATGATGGGGAAAACTAAATGCATAAACATAAAGTTGGTGATGGGGTAGCATATCAAATCGAGAAAGTAATGAGAAGGCAAGCGATTAACTAGAAAAAGGATGGATAGTTGTTAATATTTAATTGACTATGATAGGAAGAGACATAATGACGGGTAAAAAGGTACTAACAAATGTTAATGACCCACATGCTGACACAAGGGAATAGAATTCAAATTTCTGTAGCATTAAGTAAAAGGGGATATGACTACGACCTCCCTGACCAAAAAGTGAATATCTGGGATGGATGACTTGGAAAGGACAATGAAGCACTAAGATACGTAAACACAGAACACATCACCATTTATTGATAGAAAATAAAACAAAGACAGAAATGGAAATCCTACTTACTAACTCACTCCTGGAACCAAGAGCGTAACAAAACTGTAATTATGTAGAAAACAGGTAGGGATTCAGGTGTGCGCCATTCACCCAGCCAGGTCAAATAATTCCATTGAGTTGCACTAATTTGACAGCTCTAGATTCATGTATTTCCGCAACTATTAAATGACCAATCCATTGCATTTGGAGTTTCCCCATGTGTTTCTGATACTTGCTGTCGTATAACAACACAATGTTTCCTTGTGAAAATGATTTATTCTTTATATACTGATCATGCCAATAATTTTTCCTGGCTTTCTCCATATCCCAATGAAAATCTACTAAGAATTTAGGTTCCTCAAGTTCCATTAGTTCGTCAACCCGCGAAACATGTGAGTCATCATCTATCATCTTAGTATCCTGTACAATGAATAAACTAGGGGTGATAAATTCAACTGGAGTATACCTATTTATTCACTTCATGGTAGTTCTGTACGCCCAAAATACAACTGGAACTCGGTCATCACAGTCATCTCGATTTGCACAAACCTTAGTTAGTCCCATATCCAATATTTTATTAAATTCTTCCACTATTCCATTAACCTATAGATGATAGGGACTTCTCTTATGATACTGAATCATAAATTCACTTGTAAGTGTCACAATAGTGTTACTGAGAAAGTGGGCTCCTTGGTCACTAGTCAATCTCTGAGGACAACCAAACTTGATAATAACATTCTAAAAAATAAACCATGCTGCGGTGGTTGTAGAATAGTCTTGAATAGCCTTCGCTTTAGCCAATGAGTCAAGTAATCATTTGTGGTAATTACGTATCTTTCCTTTGAATTCTTGGTAGGAGGATTTATTGGACCGATGAAATCAACAACCCATTTTTCAAAAGCTTGTAGCATGCGAACATGGTTCAGAGGAAACTCATAGTGGTGGGTTGGTTTCCCCACTCTCTGGAATACATCGTAAGTGTGATCATATTCATTATCATCTTTAAACACTATAGGCCACCATAGTCCTACCTATAAGATCTTCCTAGCAGTTTCCTTTTCGCTAATTTGTCCTCCCACAAATCTATTGTGACATTCCCATAGAATATCAGGTCTTTCATGGTCGAGCATACAGTTCCACAAGATATTATCTAATCCCAATTTGTATATTAGGCCCGCAATTAGTTGATAATCCGCTGCACGAACCATGAGGTGCCTCTTCTGGGTCACGAAATATCCCTCCTATATAGTACTAGTCGTCAAGAATAGGGAAATGTCCGACAGATACTCAGGAATAACCTCAATACGAAAAAAGGTCGACATCAAGGAGTTTATCATCGACCACTCTGCCACTTTCTCCCGACTCTAATCTCGACAAATGATCTGGCCCAATGTTGAATTTACCAGGATTGAAAATAACTTCAAATGAGAATTCCTGGAATAACAAAAACCTCCTCTAAATGTAACCCTCTAACATAGGTTTTTTCACCAGATACTTCAAAGCAAAATGGTCAGTAAAAAACTTAAAATGAATTCCAAGTAAATAATGCCTAAACTTTTGTAAAGCACACACCATAGCCAAACCTTCCCTTTCGCTTATGGTGTAATTGCATTCATCTTGGGAAAGTTTGTGACTCACAAAGTATATAGGATGGTCCTCTGATTGCGCAAGAATAACGCCTAGCGCGGTTGCATAGGCATTGACATGTACACAAAATTCAATTTTCCAATTAGGATAAGTCAGAATGGGTGCAATGCTCAACTTCTCTTTTAGCAGATCAAATGCTCTATAATAGTCCTGACTTCAACACAATTCTTCATATTTCTTTAGTAGTTTTTCCAAAGGTTCAATTATACTTCCATAATTCCTAATAAACATGCGATAGTATCCTATATGGCCCAACGTAGTTTGCAACTTTTTGACAGTGGTAGGAGGAGGCATATTGAGAATTATTGTGACTTTCACAGGATAGAATAGAAATCCCTCCCTACAAACTATGTGTCCTAATAGATTCTCGAAAGGTACACAAAAAACACATTTTCTCATATTAAGACAAATCTGTAACTGTCTATAGTGGTCCAACGTCAACTGTAATAACCCAATATGTTCCTTAAGTAAGCTATACATAGTTGAATCATCCAGGTAGACCTCAAGAAACTTATGAATGAAATCGCAGAATGTTGCGATGATGATTCAAGAGAACACTGCCGGGGCATTATTAAGCCCGAAAGGAATCAAATTGTATGCAAAGGATCCCCACTGAGTAGTGAAGGTAGTCTTCTTATTTTATTCTTTAGCGATTCGAACCCGGTGATATCCAGAAAAATCATATGTAAAGGAATGTTCCTCATTTGTCGCTACTTGATCTATTACCTCATCGCTAAAGGGGGTGGGAAAGGGGTCATGTACACACGTAACATTCAGGATTTTGTAATCCACACAAACTCGTATATCATTCGTACCTTTCTTGGTTTGAATGATGATAGGACTAATTCATTCAACCTTATCGACATGGAAAATCAACCCAGCTACCAACATCCCATCAATATTCTTCTTCACTTACTCTTTGACTCTAGGGTTCATACAGTATGACATGTGTTTAATTGGTCTTGAGTCAGGATTTAACTCTATCCTCATCTCCCCTAAATCTCCCTTAATACCTTTTAGATATGAAAATTTTGTAAGGAATATATCCTCATATTCCCACAACAAAGCTTGTATCTCGGTCATGGTCTATTCATCCCAATATTATCCAATGTCAAATGCTTAATATCCTCAAGGTCATCTGGGTCTTCTGGGTCTCTATCAATAATAAGATAGACCAGAGGTAGTCGAACACTGGATGGGTAAATGCTATGATGAAGGAGGTACTCATGGTAAAGACATATAGTAGGAGGATGTATAGGCTTATCTTCATTAGTAAAAATAATTTTATTAACCTGTTGCAAAGCTAAGGTAATTTTAGGGGACTTACCTGAGAATAAGAAGTCTTGACAGAACTGTCATTGGAGGATTTCCCAGAAAGAAGTTTGACGATGAACTTCCTCATGTATATATCAAGCAACTGGAATTTGTCCCAAGGAGTAAATAAATTGATGCACCCATAATTGAGAAGGCATTTGTGCAACTTTCTAGACCTAAATACAGTGCGCCACATGATCCATTGGATTATAAATCCCATCATATAATTCCAAAGATGATTGTTTTGGATTCGGCGAAGTAGGTTGCGAAGGGGGAATAAAATGATGCTGGATGGCACGCTTTTCTTCATCCCATGAAGATAAAGTATGCTTGTGGGTGGCCCACCATATAGTGGGAGAGGATCTTAATGCAATATCCAGTACATGAATTCTTTTCTCTAGCACAACCTTAGCCTCTACCTCAACCAAAAATCTACCAAAATCTGAAGTTCCATCATACACAAGGTGTTCTCTAAACTCATATCCAATCCACCTAGAAGCTCTAATAGTCGTGCAACATCGTGAAAAATTCTCATATCTTCCCTATTGCTAGTTGTCAAAAGCAACCTCATAATTTTCACCTGCAAATTGAATACTACACCAACTTACTAAACCATCTATAGTCGGGTTAATGTAATCCACCCATTTCCTTGTAGTCAGAGTATAGAGGTGGTTCAATGCATCCTCCTCCATATTGTCCTCCACTAGATCTATATATCAAGGACCTTGATACGGGTCTAATGGTTGGGTTACCTTCATACCATCCACTTCAAAAGTCACAATTTCCTTTGTAAGGTTGATAACAACAAAATTCTCATAAGCTTAGTTGATGCCCAGTAAAGATGGGTATAGGTCCTTTTCCCCCATGATTTCTATAACCTAGAAGTTGGCCATTGTCTTTAATCCATCTAAGTCCACTTCAACATTCTCCAACCTCTCAACATGATAGATACAATACTGGTTGGCCATTCACAACTGAATGGGTGAATAGACGAGCTTGGGCTTACCCATGGCTTCCCAAGTCTTCTTGGGTAGTATGTTGACATCATAATTCAGATCTATCATAACGTCACTAACATTGTAGTTGTCGATGTGAGTATTTAGTCTAAATTCCCTTCTAGATCACTGCTTCCTTCTCTATATTCTACTTGTATTTATCTCTAGAAGATGAGAAACAATCAACTCTTCTAGGTTCTCTCCAGTCTCTAAATTTCCCTTTAGCTAGTTCTGTAGCTCCTTAGTGAGTTGTTTTTCATCCAAAATGTTAGAAAATAAGCAGAACCACAACTCAATAGTCTACCAGGGTATCACTGGAGGTTCTTTCTGTGCCACTAAATTTTTTTGTGAGCATAGGTTGAGGCTCACAACTTGAGTCTACAGGTATCGATATTGAAGGATTAACAATCCGTCGAAATATCTCGATAGCATCCTTACAGAATTGTTTTTGCACAAGGGGGTCGTATGTAACATCTTCCGATATCACCTTGCAAATATTTATTTGAGTTGAGTTGTCAACATCGACACTAGTCCTTGTTCCTCCCCAAGTAATAATATTAATATTGGGTTCCTTTTCTTCAGTGATAGGTTGAGGTTCTGAATTTATCAAGTTGGCTCTTTTCTACCTTGTGCGATCTTCCCACTTCGAAATCAACTTAGGGAAATCCTTGGTGGAATGTGTGTTGTTTCTACAATGGGCACACCAAAGACATCTTATAAGAGGAAAATATCTAGTGATATTTCCCTTCTCATCACAATTATAACACATAAATGGACCTCACCCACCATTTCATCCACCTCAGAAACATCCTCCACTTCTAATTCCACCTCCAAATCCTTGAGGAGCTTCGTCAACCCTGAAAGGAGACCGATCTAGTATGTCCATGAGAGCATCCAGAGCACAACAATGTTTGATGGTGTGAGAATGTGGCCCATAGAACTCACAATAAACTGTGTTCAGAATAGGGGTGTATTTTTGTAGGATTGGGAAATTTCAAGGGGGATGCTCGTGGCTTCAGAAAATTTCACAATATTTAGTATTCTGATTTCCTTAATGATTTGGGAAGGTGTGGTACTACACTGGGCCATGGAATGGCGTAGAGACATCGACTACAAATTGTGCAACTCCTCCTAATGGTCCTACTGGTGGAGGCACCATCAATTTTAGGCAGGGTCCTGCACCCCTTAGTTCAGGACATTCTATCACTATATGAACTTCAATGTAACAACCGATACACTAGACTTGAGGGTGGGCTGCTCTAGAAATGGTTAATTATTGAATCTTATCAGTCAAGGTGGAAATATGGAATTGCGGTTGTGTAATATTATAGTCATTGGGAGGTCTTACTACCTACAAGCTGTCGGGATATCCCGCCATTGCCTCAATTTACATTGCCTTCTCTAGATTTTCTCCCAATGTAGTTATCCGCTATTGGGTTAATGGAATCGATTTAATGGTAAAACTCCCTGAATGAACCATTACCGCTAGTGGTATTCGTGAATGGGGTTGCACAATTTCCCTATCGCATCTTTGAATCTTTGGGTATACTCCGAGGAAGACTCCCCATATCTCTGTTTGATCTCCCACAACTCAGATAGGTCATGCTATTATGACTAGGGTAAACAAAATTTGACTATGAAACACTGTTTGAATTGAGCAAGGGTGAAGGCCTATCCTTGAGGATTTCATGGTTCAATGAATTTCATAAACCATTTCAAATCAAAACCTCTCAAGGTGGTCTGAAACTCAACTAATTTAATAGCATATAAAGTCTTGCGAGACCACCAGATTGCCTCACAAAGGAACTAATGTCATTCCACATCCTCATCCCCTTTACCCCATAGTTTTGGGTATTGGGTGAGGGATATGGAGTGCTGATGCGCCATGGGAGGAATTGGGAACCATATCAAGATAAATCCTAAAGGTCCTAGTTGAGATGACACTAAAGAATTTTCCAGTCTACTACTACTACTACCACTCAAACTGGTTGGACTAGAATGAGGAGAAATAACATAAATTATGGGAGAGTTTATTGTATAATTTATCGTATTTGAAGATTACACTGAGGGAATAGGTAATCCAAGGTTGGTTATAGTATCTTCAGGATGGGATCCTTTAACCTAGGGGGTCACATTAGGAGGCCATATCGTATAATATCTTGTGGTGTACCTCACATCTTCGGGCACTATGGGAGTTGGATGTCCCAGAACTTCTTCATAGGTTACAATTGATTCTTGTTCCTTGGTGGTGATTCCTATCTTAATGCTTTCTTTCAACTTTTCTTCAACTCGACGACTCTCTCCAGAACTCTCACCTTTATATCCAAACCTCTCCTTCACCAATTGGCTGGCCAATCTTCCATGTGTCTACAAATCTCTCAAATTATCTAACTCTCTATTATGAGTCTTCTTGAGGCCGATCTCCCTCTGTTACTGATCATACCCCTTCATCAACTTTCACATATGGTCTCACCACCTCTTTTCAATCACCGAAACCCTTTTATGAGCCCGCTTATCTCTGGAAATATTCTCATGACGACCCCCATGCCTCAATAAATTCCATATCCTAACTCATGGATCCTCTCCTGAATGACCCACCCCCCATGCGAAAGGTTTTACACTTCCATTTCAACCAAAGGAACCGATAACATTCCCTCTTCCACCAGCAAGATCTTCATCCACAACGAAATTTCTCATAGTAGTCTTCCTTGGGTTCCCGTGTATAATATTGATTTTTCCTTTGAGAATGACTGGTGGTTCTCTGCGGTAAATTCAATGATGTATCCCTCTAGTGCATTTTGGACCCAAAAGTCCACAACTCGACAAATCTAGTGAATCAAATATTACACACCTAAATGTTGCATCACCAAATGTCACACTTAAGTGTCATAAGTGTCTTATGCACCTTACTAAGTGTCACATGCACTTTATCAAGTGTTGTATGCACCTTAATAAGTTTTGAATGCACTTTATTAAGTGTCACAAACTTTGACACCATGGAAGAACATTTGTCATAATCCCTAGTCATTGTGGAGGGGAAAAACCATCATAAGAAGGTTGAAACAATAACCTTTACCTTGATATTTTGACCATTTTTGAAGGTCAACGCTCCCTCGCCCATGTATAGGTAACATTGAACTATTTTCAACGCTCCCCTGCCCATGTATATGGAGCATTGTCAATGATCTATGCTTAGTGTTAGGGGAGCATTGAAGTGGCTAGAGGAAGTTGCAACTAATCCACCTTATTCTAAGAGTCAATTCCGAGAGGATGAGGTCAAATATTCGAGTCATATCTCATGGATCCATCTTAAGTAAACTCAATCTCAACTTATGAATAAAAATCCTCAACCATTTCCCAAAATACTTCATGGTGGTTAAGCCTCCAAATCCTATATAATGAGGGTATTCCAAGGTGAAAGGGGAGGGGAATCCATGAGAGCATCATAATTCTGGTCTTGAGACATTCAAGAGAGGGATGGATAAGAGAGCTTGGAGGAGCTGCTGTAATGTCAACGTTGGAATATGAGTGCTTCACTATGGCTTTCCATTAATACATAACTTGGCCTATTCCCTTCATGTTTTGTGTCATTGTTACATGCATGTCTATTGTTGTTAAATTCATCATAAATAGATCTATTGTCACATAACAATAGTGTAGAAGAATGAGATTTTTCTTGTTCCTTAAAGGTTTTTTCTTTCTCCTAGGAGCTTGGTCAACAAGGTCAAAGACTGGAGCGACGAGGAAAACCATCATAAAAAGGTGTGCCATATCTTTCCTCTTACTACGATTGATGAAGTAGGTCTAAAGGGAAATTAATGTCCATTTTTTTTTTCGGTATTTGGATCAAAGAAGGAAGAAAAAAAATGGTAAATATTTTCCCTTTATACCTACTTCAACAATCAAAGTAAGAGGAAAGAGATGGAACACCTTTTTATGATGGTTGTCCTCGCTACTCCAATCTTTGAACTTGTTGACCAAGCTCCTAGGTGCAACAAAAAACTTGCAAGGAACAAGAGAAATATCCTTCTTATACACTATATTGTTAGGTGAAAATAAATCTATCTATGATGACTTTAACAACAATAGACATGCATGTAAAAGTGACACAAAACATGAAGCAAATAGGCCGATTTATGTATTAATGGAAAGCCATAGTGAATCACTTACAATCCAACTTTGGCATTGCAACAACTCCTCCAAGCTATCCTATCCATCCCTCTCCTGAATGTCTCAAGACCATAATTATGATGCTCTCATGGATTCTCCCCCCCTTTCACCTTGGAATTCCCTCATTATATAGGAGTTGGAGGCTTAACCACCATGAAGTATTTTAGAAAATGGTTGAGGATTTTTCTCCATAAGTTGAGATTGAGTTTAGTTAAGATGGAGCCACGAGATATGACTTGAATATTTGACCTCATCCTCTCAGAACTGACCCTTAGAATAATATGGATTAGTTGCAACTTCCTCTAACTACTTCAAAACTCCCCTAACATTGATCATAGAGCGTTGAAAACACTCCCTATACATGGGCAGGGGAGCGTTGAAAAGATTTCAATGCTCCCTATACATGGGTAGGGAAGCGTTGACCTTCAAAAATGGTCAAAATATCAAGGTAAACTGTATTGTTTCAACCTTCTTATGATGGGTTTTCTCCTCCACAATGACTAGGGATTATGACAAATGTTATTCCATGGTGCCAAAGTTTGCAACACTTAATAGATTCCATGTGACACTTAGTAAGGTGCATATGACACTTGATAAAGTGCATGCAACACTTATTAAGGTGCATATGACACTTAAGTGTGACATTTGGTGATGTGACATTTAGGTGTGTAACACCAACTTGTGAAGGGCAACTAGCCATTCTATAGTCCAATTAAATCTTTTCTTGACATGATCTTTAAATTATGGTGCTTCTTGCAACCGATCGAGCCAGTGGTAAACCACTTATAGGAATTAGATCCAAAATATTTTGTATTGATCACTGGCTAGTTCGTAATAAAATATTGTGTCCTTCACAACCCTCAAAATTTTATGCCGTAACTCAGTTTCTTTAAATATAAACTTGTCACACCTTCTTTCCCACCAGTTTTCAATATCAGACTTAAATATGTGATGAAAAATCCTCTAAAAACTCACTTAGAAGTCATGTCCCAGAAACAAAACCAATTACTAGTGCAAAATTGGAGATCGAGGTTCTCAGAGGTTACCAACAAAGGTTTCGTTGTAGTCTAGTCATGCTGGCATATTCAACCTTCCACAAGGGAAGTGGGTCTCATTCGAAGCGCTGTCAAGACTTGTGTGATAAAGCGAGTGAAGGAGGACACACCATCAGATTAGACATATTACAAAGCAGATTCATACTTAAATGTGAAAGATCATATTATTAGCAGTCTAAACCAGGTTATGCATCCAATAATTCATGTTGCGCAGCATGAAGATAAGTGCATACACGAAAAAAGCATGTTAAACAATACCTTAGATGGAAATTACACAACACAAAACATATTGCGCAAAAAGAAGATCATACATTAATCCATTCCATAACAAAATTTTATATTCCCGAATCATCCATTTTGTATTATCATGTCTAAGAGTAGCGTACATGGAATATGTCTTTCATATAATAACTTACACAACAAAGCTAGAATTAGTTTTTCACTTAGCAGATAGACAACAATAGAGAAATCACATCTAAGCCAACACAATATCGAGATATCAACCAAAAAGTACAAGAAAAAGTATATCAAATCTATCAAGCAACCCTTTACTGTTACATTTTCCCCAATTTATATCATTTTCTTGGTTGTTTCTTGATTCTTCTTCTGTTGCTTTCCCGCTTTGTCTTTTCTTGTGCTCGAAGCTTCTAGTCCTTTCCTCTTCTTCCTCTAGTTGGCATCTGATCTATATTTATTGCTGAAATGTTGGCAGTTAGCTTTCCTCCACTTAGATTTCTCGCTGATGCATCCTATTGTTCCGCAAAACTTGGCGGTCTTCAAAACGAAAGGCCCAACAAAGATTATATCACATTAAACCCTAATATTAACTGTTGCAACTTCCAAATATTGCAATATGTGAATGGAATTGAAGAAGAGTTATATTTTTAAATGTTTCCCATATTAAGCAATCTCAACATCTCAAAAGTAATGAGAGTGTAGATACAAACCTCATGTATATGCATAGATTAATAAATAAATAAATTTTCATAAGAAGGCATCCATTGATTATCGTCTTTTTCATCCCTCCCACTTGCCATTGGTCCACTATTCTTTTTCAGTTTAGTGATATGTGTGTAGTGGGATGGGCTGCAATTTAGTTTTATATAGAAAACATAACAATTATTTAAATATCGAAATATTATCTAATAAAACATTTCTATCTGCCATGAATTGTATGATTTGCATGAACGTAAAAAAATGAAATATCACTTTTAATTATTACTCCCGCAAAGATATTTTACAACCTAATATTAGGTGATGGTATATTTGTAATGTTGTTAATGGAAAAGGCAGAATTAGCATGTGCAACCAACAAAGCCTAGATTTTATGCAGAACATGATTGCTACACCATTAAAAACCTCACATGTTTTAATTATTATTATAAATTAAAAAAAATAATTATTATATATATATATATATATATATATATATATATATATATATATATATATATATATATATATATATATATATATATACTAATAATATATATATATATATATATATATATATTAAATTTTTCAAAAATGTTTAAATTTGGGATGGATCTGGTGATGTAAAATCGGAGACAATTATTTTAATTTCTTAATAAAATTTTAAGTTGAAATGGAGATGGATCTAATTTGATATAAAATCAAATTATACACACACAATTATTTTAATTTCTTAATAAATTTTAAGTTGAAATGGATCTAATTTGATATAATTTTTTTTTTCATCCATTCTCTTTTCCATTTTAATACACACTTCTGTTGATCCTCAAATGTTTAAGTCTCATGCAATCTTTCTTATATATATTTTATTCACTATTTTCCCATACTTAGAAAATTTTTGAGTTCATTGTAGGTTCATAATGCATTCTCTACTCTTTTTTAACTTCCATGACCCCTGCAATACACCATTAAGTTCCGCCGCCTTTTGTTTGCACCTATACTTAGAAAATTTTCAAAAATATTTCATTGCGGGTCTAGGGAATCTTCCCGATTGTCATGTCTATACCCATGACCATGTCGTCCCGATCTGTTTCTTATACTTAGTCAAATTATCCATAACTTACCGTGGGTCTGCGAGATGTTTTGACTCTTCTCCGTACTCCCACTATTTTTCTTGTCTATAACCCAATGATCTCTCAACACTTAGTCAAAATTTTCAAGTCTTACCATAGGTCCATGGGTATGTGGTGACTTCATCACTCCTCCATATACTAATCCCAACCTCGCTATCCCACTATGTCATTGTTCTCTCACCCCACCATTTCATTACCCCACTGTTCCACCATCCGAATTATCCACTGCCCCACGATGATCCATGTATTGTCTTATCATGTTCTCCAATGTACATTTAATACACATTTCCCAGAAATGACTAAAACTAGTTAAATTTTAAAATCTCTTATTAATGGAAATATTTTTGAGACAATTCCTCATTAATTTCAATATTAATTTGTATTAATGATCCTCGAGTCAAGAGCCCCAAAGCGCATTAAGGTAAACATGTTTATTTTTATAATAACACTTTGAGAAGAACTGTACATTAATATGTCAACTTGATTAAGTATGACAACTTGGAGAAAGGAATAGTTTTATGTAGATACCATCAACCTACTTGGATGAGAAGATCAAAGGTTTCAGTGGTTGAGGGAATACATATATTAATCTTCATTACCACTTCCAGAGAAGAGATCAAGCTAGATTTGGATGTCAGGAATAACTTTGGCAGACTGTGTTCTAGAAGTCTACAACTTTAAGGAGTTGATTTCATAGTTCATTAATAAATTTGAGAAGAATCTGAGAATAATTCAATTGCAAGGCCAATCTCCTATTTCCTTAGCCCCTTTAGTTTTTAAGAGGATGCTCAGACTCCCAGAGTCAACAATGAATTTCAAAGGCGATGAAGCTAAGGAGTTTTTGAAGACAAAAAATGAAGGATTGGAGCTTCTACGAGAATATATTCAAGACCCAACAATTATTCCAGAGGACCTTTTAAGAATTCAGGTCAGTTAATTAAAATATCCCTATCAAGATGGAATGGTTATTCGCTAGAGTTGTCGAACAAGAATCTACATATATTATTCCTAGGATCGCTCTATATGATCGGGAAAATATTATCTCCAGTGAATTATCTTTTCAGTTGGAAAATTTAAGAAAGAAAAAAAGGTTCTACATGTACTCATACTTAATTTTCTCCATTACATATTGTCATGTCTTCAAAGGGTTTCCTTTGGATAAGCAAGTCAATTGTAAACTCGACCCTATTCAGATGTGGTATCCGACTCTATGGAAACAAAAGGCTACATACCATTTCTATGAAGTGAATAATGAATTCATTTCTTCTTTCAAAAAACTTATTCATGGACCTAAAACAACTAGATTCTCTCTAGAAGAAACATCCTTTTTAGATAAGAGATGGAGTTTCTAAGCAATGCAAAACTTTAGTGTTCTTAGGATTTACTGCTCTCGTGAAAAACCCTCTTATTTTTTATATTATGTTTGCTGATGAAGTATGTAGGAAATATAAATTTTGGGCCCATTTCTTTAACAAAAAGAGGAAAAGACAGTTCATTCCTCTTTCATGGAAAATTGGAGAGATAATGGTGAAAAAAATTACACATATCAATGAAATCTCAGTCCATCTTGACCAGTTCAATCTAAATAGAACGAATGAAATCAAGGGTTTTGACCCTAGCCAATTATTTATGAAACACACGACATCTGTTAGGTAGAGTGTATCATTTTCTAACACATTCATATTTAGAGAAGAAGAGGGTGATAGATAAAACCCCCAAATGCTACATGATGAGGAAAAACAAGAGGATATCGAGACAATTATCAGTGCAACTGATTAACATAGACAATAAGGAAGAGTCGTGAATGAAAGGATTTCACATTCTTCTAATATTTCACAAAAAAAAAACCTACCCAAAGGAAGACCTTATTATGCAGTTCAAGAGTAAAGAAAATCATCAACGGATAATTCTAATGATGGAGGTGAACATAACCATCCTAAGGGAAATCTAGAAAGACCACACAAACTCCCAGTCACTAGAAAAAGGAAAAGAGGAACAAATAAGGAAGGATAAAGCGAGGATGTACCTAAAGAGGAAATCGTTTTGGAAGACATGGATATTGATTTGAATATTGAGGACATTGAATTTCCATATGAAGAACATAGAATGCAAGAGAGAAGAGCAATTACAATAGAATTGACCACCCAAGAGACAATCATTTTTTAAGAAGAATATTTGACCCTGCATAGTGTCATGTTTGATAAAAACTCAATAAAATAGGTTATTGAGAAACTTAATTCAAAAAATAATAAGGTTCAAGGAAAATTGAACTCAGAACTTGAATTTAATGGAATTCCATCCTCCAAAATTGTACAAATTCATGAAGCTACAAGAGAATCCCTAGAAATGTCAATAGGAAACATAAAGAACATGAATTCCAATTTAAAAGACATAATTAAAGAATTAGAAAGTGCTTTAATTCCCCCACCATTGTTCACTAGTACAATTGCTACAATATATCCTTGGAAAAGTCTTGAGGGAAGACCAGAATCCAGCTCCAGACTAAAGGGAACATTGAGTCTACTTGTTTCCATTATGAGGTATGTCAGAGAACATATCGAGAAGAGAATGTCTCTTATTCTCGAGACATGGGAATTGACAACGAGCTTTTTTCCTTGGGATCAAGAATGGAAAAGTTTATACAATACCTTCACGATGATCTTGAAAATGACGAAGAATTTTATAAAGGGGACATTTCCACTTTTGTTGCAAAAGTTTCAAGTGTTAGCGAGTTCTAGAGGAAACAAGAGGACTTTCCCTATGCATTCCAAATAAAAAACTCAATGCTTTTTGGTTAAAGAGAATAAAGAGTTTGAAAGACACACTAGCTGAGTGTGATACTATATGTGTTAAAAGAGGGGAGTTGTATTTGAAATTAATTGAATTGGATTTAGCTGGATCAACTAGAGATGTGGAGAAACCACATCTAATATTGAATTCCATACTTATGTTAAAAGAACAATTTGAGGTAAAGTTGGACTCATTGAAGACTGCATCAGCTAAGAAGTTCAACAAATTGACTGAGTATTTAGAAACATAAGTTGAAAGTTGGTTGGTTAGTTGTGTAAATAAAAATGAAGACATTGAGGAAACCCTTCACCAACATTCTTTGGGCTTCAAAGATCTGAAATATCCGTTATTTGATATCAAAGTAAGGAAAGAAATAACTGTGGCACCAATATAAATTGAGAATTGGTTAAAGAAATCCTTCACTAAAATAACTGAATTAGATCAAGAAGATGCAATTCTAACCTGCCAAGGAGTTCCAACAAAGGAGAATATAAAAGAGACACCAACAAGCAGATAGGAGGAGATTCCATCACAGTAAGTAAAACAATCACTTTTCATAATTTCTTTATCCTTCATACTTATCATTCAAAAACCATCCAATTGTGTCTTTTCATTTCTTGAGAACCCATAAGTGATATCTGATCCTATTCTTTTTCTTCTTCTAGGTCAAGTCTAGGTCTACTTTCTTTTAAGGTCCATGAGAGCCCAATCCTAGTCCATTTGGACGAACACAATCTTCTAATTTTATTGTAAAATAGACCATTATTTTTTGAATTCCCTAGAGAATTAATTTGGAGTGCAACTTTAATGACTTTTCAAACTTTGAATTTCTAAGTTTGTGATTTGTTAAGTGTACCTATCATATTCTCTTTTAGTTTAAGTGCCATACTCTTTTAAAATTCTATGAATCATGGAATTATGCTTTTCTGTCTTGTGAATGTGACATAATATTATTATGTTGTGATGGATGTGAGGAATTTGTTATTTTCATATTATGGTTTCCCTATATTTGTATAAATTGTGTAAATATTACATTTAAGTCTGTAAAACTCTCCCGGTCCTTCTCTCAGGACATTTTTATTTATCAATATACTCTTGTACTTTAAACTATATTTTGATAGTTTATTTTCAAGCAATAATTTTTTTGGGGGTTTGTTGTTTAGCACTCTCCTATTTTATAATATAGCTCAATATACAATAAGATATATCTTTCAGATTATAACAAAGGAGTACCACCTCTACAAAAACACAGGGGGATATTATATCCTCGTGAGGTTGTTGTCGGGTATGTGACCAATCTGAACATCAACTTTTTTGGCGACCATACCGGGGAGAACAAAAGGATGGTTTCACATACAAGAATTTAATGACTCAACCGAAACCTAATCAACCTTAGTTACAAGTAGGACTCATAAATCAAGGAAGTGTGTTCCATCAATTGTATGATTTGGTATTGACAACAACACAAATTTGAGAAGATATTGAAAGATCTTGGGAAACCCTTTCTCAGGAGGAAGAAAGAGATATAGCGTTAATAAAAAGAAGGCGATTGTGAATCCAAGAAAAAATGGAATCTTATAAAGTTCCATTAACAATAAATAAGAGAAAAAAACTTTAGCTTCATGAAGTTGGTGAAAATTCCAAATCAGAAATAACAATAACCATAATCATGGGTGATCGAGAAGAAAGAACCAAGATTCCCGAGAATCAAGAAGAAAGAAATGAAAGACAAAGAGTTCCAAGAAGAAAGACTAGGTCCATCCCGCTTAATTTACAATGAGAACAACATACATTACCAAGCCTCCCTCAAGGAGTTCTACCAGTATTTTCAAGTGATGGAATCGTGGATCCAAAGATACACATGGATAAATTCTTAAGTGTTTGTAATATCCATTTAATTGAGCATGATGATGCAATGGTCAGAGTCTTTCTTTAGACCTTGATAGGTCCAGCTTATGAATGGTACCTTTCTCCCTCGACTTGGTCAATTGGTTCATTTGATGACCTAGAGAGTATTTTTATGACTATGTACGCACCTCCTATTGCATATCATATGTTTCTCACTCAATTCACTCAAATTCATCTCAATAAAGGGGAAATAATAAGAGATTTCAATTTGCAATTCTTCAAGACTTTGAATCAAATTCTAGAAGAGAAACGACCAAATGCTCATGTTATATTAGGAAGTTATAAGAATGCAATGCCTACAAATGTGAACTATGCAATAAAATATTCACAAATAAAAGATTTACATGGAGCCATATAGAAGGAAATGAATATGGAATAGTTTATGTTGGAGACCAATGTTGATCGCGAGATCATTCTTGGGAAAGTAAAAAGACAAATGAATACTCTTACCATATCACATCAGGGACCATTTGCTTCAACAAGTGTTGAAAATCAAGTGACTGGTGGAGGGAATCTCCTGGGTGTTCCCACTAATGTTATAAACGATCCAACAACTGCTCATGAAACAAGACAAAAAATAGAGATAACTCAAATGAGAAGAACCATAAGATAGATGAAAAATGAAATCACCAGGCTGAAAAGAGACGAAAATTTTGTCCCACCAAATCAAAATACAATTGTTTCATTATTAGATCAAAGAGTACAGAATGAAAAAAATGAAGAACATATAATATCTAGACTATTCACAAGATAATGTTGTCCAGACTAGAGCACAAGTAAATAAATTTAAGATGAAGGAAGCACCCCAAAAAAGAAAAAGTGAAAGAAAATACTGCAGAACCAACAAAGCAATAAGAAGTTGCTACTTAGGAAAATAATCCACCACAAATGAACTATAATATGATTGATGAATTAGACAAACTCATAATTACCTTGCCTTTCATGGAGGTGGTGAAGATACCACAACAAAGAGAAAATCGTTTAAAGATACTCGATGATTCAAATACAAGAATAGAAGTTGTTGTCATGAGTACTAGAAAACAACAAAATGTTTCATCAGTCAAGTCGAGGGGTGAAGTCCCACCATTATACATATCCATAGAAAACAATGAATTTACATTACACAATTGTTTGGTTTATAGTGGAGATACCAACAATATCATGCCTCTATCATTCATGGAAGCATTGGGAATTAGATGTAAAAAATACTATGATACTAGGGAAAATATATATTCTATTGATTCAAGAAAGGTCCCAACATATGGTGAAATAAAAGACTTATGTGCATGGATAAGTGCAACACCTCACATTGCAACAATTTTCACTATTCTAATTGTGGATTTGCCTCCAACATATGGAGTTGTATTAGGAAGAGACTGATGTTCATTGATTGGAGGATATATTATGAATGATGGAAGTTGTATGATGTTTCCTAACAAATATGGGAAAATGGTCAGGGTCCCTTGAGAAAGTATAAGGCCTATATATTTCAATAAGAAAGAGAATGAAGTAATGCAAAATTATATTGATGTCAAAATAAAAAAATTATGATGTAGTTAGTCCAGAACAAATCAACTCTCCTAAGAAAGATGAAGAAAATTATTTTTAGGGTTTCTGAAAGATGTCATTTGATGGTTCCTATTCTAAGTCTAGAAATGGAATAGGGATTGTTGGCCCTCAACCAAGTTTTGTGGAAACATTGGTCGTGTTTGACCATTTTTGGGACTTCGACAGGCTGGTCGAAGACGGAGTGCCCAGGCGAAGCGAAGATCACGAGATCTCTCCCTTTTTGTGTTATTTATGGGTTTTAGGGTTTATGTAACGGGTATGGGATGTCGACCCATGGGTTTGCCCATGTTTAGGCCCCTTTTTTAATGTATAAATAAGTAGCTAGGCGATGTAATAAAGAGACCTAGTAGGCCAATGGCTTAGTGTTAATGTTAGCTATGTGCAAGAAGATGTGTTAAGGCTTGCAGAGCTAAGTGCAAGTGTTTTGTAAGTGATTTGTGCAAAGAATGTGTAAAGGCTCTGTGCTTGGACCTAACTCGGGGAAGGGGATCTGGCGGTGCACACAGATCTCCTGTCCTATGTGGAGTTGGATTTGTGGCTCTGTGCATGTAAGAATATTGAATGAGACTAATAAAGAAGAAGAAGATTTGGTGGACGTAGCCCCACACTGGGGTGAACTAGGGATGATTTTAAGGATGGAAATTTATTTTAAAATGTATAAACCTTGGCGAATCTTACTAATCCTTCATATTCCAACTATAAATGTTTGGCGATATTTTTGTAAAAATATTCAAATTTCTAAGGATTTTATATAGTTTTTANATCTTACTAATCCTTCATATTCCAACTATAAATGTTTGGCGATATTTTTGTAAAAATATTCAAATTTCTAAGGATTTTATATAGTTTTTATAAATTTTTGGCGATTTTTAAGGTAAAATAATTTTATGCTATAGAATTTGGGCGAAATTGGGGTTTAACCTGCGATGTGAATAAGGGTTAAAAGACTAATGAATGTTAACTGCTAAGTGCTTTGTTAAGTATTGTGATCACAGATATGTGTCCCATATAGGTTGCAGACACCTGAGTCCTGCAACCCCCCCTGCCTCTACCTTGGGTGAGACTTCATCTGCTTCGCAGGTGTTGCTGAAAGGGCCGATAGTTAGGGTTTTGTTGGTGCAATGTTGAAGTGTTGAACCCTGGGTCTGCCCCTATGCCAACAAATGGTTCCGTTGCCGGGACCTGAAACTGTGATTGCTAGGAACTGAAGAAAAGAGAAAGCTCTGTGCGTAGATCTGTTGCTGTAGTGCGCAGTATTCTACTTGACTTGCAAAGCTTTGTGCTAAGAGAAGGAAGCCTGATTTGAAGAAAGAGGTAACATCTTAAAGCTTTGTGCTCTGATAAAGGTAAGATAAGTGGAAATTTTTTCTTTGAAAGTATGGATCTAGGTATGTTTAATAGATTTGGTCCTACTCTCAAAACTAGGGCACCATTAGAAGAAATAATATTTGATTTGAATAGATTTGATAGAAATAGTGAAAGATATGTTATTCCTATGCATAGAAATAATTTTTGGATTGACAAATGGACATAGGACCCTAGAAATATTTTTTACAGATTGCAGGTCCATCACTGTGATCCCCGTGCGCAGTATAGGAAAGGTTGGGGATCGTTTAAGAGAAAGAGAGGATTGACACTGTGTTATAATTGTAGAAGACTGAGACATCTTGCTAAAGAATGCCTTGGTACCGGTCTTATTTGTCTTTGTTGTAAAGCTGATGGTCATGAGGTTTTGGATTTCCCTAGAATGATTGATAAAGTTGAGAAGATGAACTTGAGACAAGCAAGCCATGAAGAAGGTCAAGAAACTAAGGATATATTAGAGAATAAGACAAAATCAGAGACTATGTCATTATAGCTGAAAGAAACATTGAATGATCACATAGACATCAATTTACCAGAGATATTTAAAGAAAATCAGTGCATAGAAACAAGAATAGGAGACTTCGACATAGATTGTGTCTTGGATGAAGAAACACAGGTGAACATTATGCCATAAAGTACTTGGGAAATTTTTGGAAAGCCTGCTATGATTCCTTCATTAGGAGGGATAGGCTTGTTTAAAGGAAAGATGATAATCCTATGTGGAAGACTTACTCATGTACCTATGATTGCCCATGGAACATCGACTGAAGAAGACTTTGAGGTTATTAAGTTTGTTGAGAACAACGCTCCTTTTTCACTTTTGTTAGGAAAGACCTGGATTGAGAAAGCTCAGATCTGAAGGAAAGAAGAAGAGGAAGCCATAGAACATAAAAATAAAGAATTAAGGGACTTCATAGCCGAGAAAATAGAGCGACTAGTAGAAGAACAAGAGGACAAGTCGAAGCAACTGGGGACTAGAGACTTAGCTGTCGAAGTTGAAAGAACAAAAGAAGGCTTAAAGAACCTATCCATGAAGGAGAAAAGAGAACCTACCCCAGAAGTAGTAAGAGAAGAGATATTTCATGAGAAACTTTTGAGAGAACATCAATAGTGGAAAGTTACTATGATAAGAGAAGATAAGAATACAAATGGAAAGAGGAATCTAGAAACTCAGATCACAGGGAAGAAGGAAATAAATCTTAGTAAGAAGAAAGAAAAGTTAGAAAAACTGTAGGAGGTTCCAGTGAAGACCTTGTAGGAAGTAGGCTTGCAGAAATTGAACATCGCCAGAATAGCAGAACAACGCAGAATGACACTTTTCCATGACGAAGCCATATGACCATTGGAGGCATCCCGACCATTAGAATGACGCTCCAGAACGGTTAGAAACACAATTATTGCAGAAAATATCACCATGAGACCATTGATACCGCGCCATAAAGGATGGAATCGTATTGATTAAGGAATTTTGACCCGTTGGAGGAATCCGTTACGCCATTGCCTATTTAATCCATCGAATGCCTCACTGGGGACACTTTTGCAAATTGTGATTATCCGAGCTAACAAGAGACCTGATTGCTATCGCGCTGTGCTTACCTTGAGTATCCATTCACCTACCCGAGATAATTTACCGCGAGCGTGCATGTCGGACGACCTTAGCGCAGTAGAGAAGTTTGTGGAGGAGATCCTAATAGACCTTATGGATGATAAAGTTATGTCTATAGTAGTACAAGCCTCATCGACGTATGGATTGCAAGCATCCCCTTCAAATGGACGTCAATCTGGGCCATCCCAAACTACGACAGAGAAAATAAGCAAGCACCATGATGACCTGACAAACACGAATCTCATCCCGTCAGTCTTTCCCGACTACATCCCACCTCTGGTTGGCATGGTTAGTCATGACAACGTCCCGAGAGATTTCAAATACACACTCATCACTGTGTACCTATCGAAGGGGATACACGCAGTAGGACTGATCCTTGATCTTAAGATCAACGACTTTAACCTGGGAGACAAAAAGAATTATGCGATGCTCGCACCGCATAGGTACTTGAAAAAGACAATGGGGAAGAAGCCAAACATAGTCTCCCAGTCGTGGATCAAGGAGATTGTGAGGTCCACAATCCTTAACGTTATGAATATACCCCACTTCGGTAGACATCAGGAGGTTAACGCGTGTGTTTTCCTCCTGTTGTGATACCATGGAGGTTATCTATGGTTAT
Source organism: Picea sitchensis (assembly GCA_010110895.2). Lineage (NCBI taxonomy): Eukaryota > Viridiplantae > Streptophyta > Pinopsida > Pinales > Pinaceae > Picea > Picea sitchensis. The sequence continues at coordinate 772,888 of SNQJ01S0000740.1, read as the reverse complement.
ATAGGTGCGTGACTGTGGATCTAAATCTGATCCACATGATCACTGGATGGAGTGTGCAGGGACCAGAACCTCACCAGTTCTATCCAGGGAAGGCTGCAGACCGCTCCCTGGCACGACGTATAAAGGAAACCTACAACGATGTGGAGAAGGGGAAGCGAGGATACAAGGTAGCCTCCATCCAAGATGGCGCAATGTGCCTAGATTTCCAGTTGATCACTGGTAAGCTCGCTAGGAAGAACAAACGAATGCAAGTCACGGGGTTTTTCATCGACTTCGCAGGGAAGTGCATTGAAGGGATGTAGATGACCTGGGTGAGATACCTCGTCAACAAGTTGGAGAAGGACTGTCGCGAAGTGCAGGACCAAGGTTATGAATTCCACTGTAGCTGGTTACTCATAATCATAGAATTTGTCACTTGGGATATGCTAGAGGGAGCGAGATTCCCTGAATTCGAGCCATCTAAACCACTGGCCGCGAGCTTCACCACCTTTTGGTATTCAAGTGATATGGTGAAGCAGTGGCAGTCAAATGTTGTCTTCCACACCTACTACCTACAATTCACGTGGGCCATTGAGTCATTCTCCCAAATGATGCCGAATACACTCCATAGGTTCAGGCCACTCGCGAAGTTCCGCTCAGGCCACCACTTCATATACATCACTGTGTATGGGGATGAAAACAAGGAGGATATGCAATCTTACTATAAGTTGACTGAGGAAGATATGGAGGAGATAACCAAGGAATGGTCTGCAGAATTCCTTGTACCAGTTGGAGATGCAGAAATGTCTGAACCTGACCTCATCAGAAGTCCTGTGGTCACCAGGATTGAGTGGGATGGACCGAGCAATGCTAAGAAAAAGAAAAATAAGGAAGAAGTTCAGGAGTTAAACAACGCATCGGAGGAAACTGCACCTGACTCACCTGGAGGAGGAGGAGGTGACGAAGTAAACCAAGAAGAGGGAGGGGAAGAAGATAAGAAAGAAGAGGGCAAGGTGACACCGTCGAAGGATCCCCTTACAGAGGCCGAGACGTCGAAGAAAAGGAAGGTTTCTCCAAATAAACCCTCAGTGCGGAAGAAGTCATGAGCCGATAAGCCTCATTCACAGAATGTACTCACAATGGATGATATTGGCCTCATCATCGCAGCTGTAGTAGATGATTCAGAGGATATTTTGCAGTGAAATGAAGCAAAGAAGGAGACAATGTATGACAGAATCGAGGTGAGGCTGAAGGGGGTACAACAAGCTCTCTATTCGAGATGCGCAATGTCTAGTACGCCGTCATCATAAGAAGCTGTAGAGTTGGGGGATGAACCCACCCAACTGTGAAGGATAGCAGATGCTATAGAAGCTTGCCTTCGTTGAGTACAGGAAGAAAAAGAGCAGGCCACAGAGGCCTTGAAGCAAGTAAAGGAGGAATCCCTAGAGTAATGTCGGGTTTCATAGCAAGAGAAAGATGACCTTCGGGCGAAGTTTGAAGAGGAAAAAGAATAGATCCAGAAAGAAAAAGAACAACTGCTCGCGGAGCATATTGGGGTTAGAGAAGCAATAACTAGAGCACTTCGCTCTATGCCAGGCTTGGCCCAGATGGAAGAAGAGACAACTAAAATCCAAGTGGGGAAGCTCACTGAAGCCATTCAACAACTTCAAGCAATAGTAGCAAAGTTAGAACTGTAAGCAGTGTCGAGCACTCCAAAATAAGTATGATATCAAAGGGAAGAAACTGCCAAGAGCGCAGTAGAAATAATCAAGGTATTGGTTTCAGAGTGTAAGAAATTAAGTAACCAAAGTGCGCAAACTTATGAGCTCCTTGCAGAAGACCCAGAGCTAAGGATATTGGAGGCACAACTCTAAGAGGAGAAGTAGCAGGCATCGACAGTGAAAGCGTAGCTGAAGAAACTTACGACCATTGAGAAGATGAAGATATCGCAGAAGCAACATGCAGTTCAACAATAGGTCACTACTATCCAGAGCAGAGTGATGGAAGTGACACAACGACTCCAGCCGGTGTAGGACGAAGCTTACACTCTCTTTGAAGAAATCGAGGGACAAGGATCACAACTAGAATAGGTGGTCGAAACAGTGGATCAACATCTGGAAGGGCCTGTCACTGAGCAACTCGTTCAGGAGTTTGCTGAGTAGGAGGCTCTGGCGAAGCAACAAGTCGAGGCAGCTCGAGCTTAGCTCGAGGCCTTCGAAGCAGTGTTTCCCAGATCAGAGTGACTTGGGACAAGTCACAAGTGAGTGTTGGGGGCATGTTGGCCCTTAACCAAGTTTTGTGGAAACGTTGGTCTTGTTTGACCATTTTTGGGACTTCGACAGGCTGGTCGAAGATGGAGCACCCAGGCGAAGAGGAGATCGTGGGATCTCGCCCTTTTTTTTGGATTTTTGGGTTTTAGGGTTTATGTAACGGGTATGGGATGTCGGCCCATGGGTTTTCCCATGTTTAGGCCCCTTTTGTAATGTATAAATAAGTAGCTAGGCGATGTAAGAAAGAGACCTAGTAGGCCGATAACTTAGTGCTAATGTTAGCTATGTGTAAGAAGATGTGTTAAGGCTTGCAGAGATAAGTGCAAGTGTTTTGTAAGTGCTTTGTGCATACACTGTGTAAAGGCTCTGTGCTTGGACCTAACTCGGGGAAGGAGGATCTGGTGAGGTGTGCACAAATCTCCTGTCCTATGCAGAGTTGGATTTGTGACTCTGTGCATGTAAGAATATTGAAGGAGACTAATAAAGAAGAAGAAGAGTTGGTGGACATAGCCCCACACTGGGGTGAACCACGTATATCCTGTGTCAATGTGCCTTGTGCTATGTTGTTTATGTATTTACTTGCTTAGTGTAATTATCTTGATGTAGAATAGGTAGATCCATTGATGCTTAGTTCTCTATATATGAATGAATGTTAGATCTACTCGGATGCTATGTGCTGAATGGTTATATGTACTTAGATCTTGAGTAATACTACGTTGTTATGTAATCAAGGGTTTAACTTGCGATGTGAATAAGGGTTAAAATACTAATGAATGTTAAATGCTAATTCTCTGTTAAGTATTTTGATCACAGATCTGTGTCCCATCTAGGTTGCAGATACTTGAGTCCTGTAACCCCCCCTGCCTCTACCTCAGGTGAGACTTCATCTGCTTCGCAGGTGTTACCGAAAGGGACGGTAGTTAGGGTTTTGTTGGTGCTCTGTTGAAGCGTTGAACCCTGGGTCTGCCCCTGTGCCAACGTGGATCATTTTAAAAATCCCTCAGTATGGTATGTATCCACATGCCATCAGACTATAATTTCCATGTACCAATAACAAAGAAGAATATGAAACACTAATACAAGGAATGATTCTTGCACTCCATATGAAAGTGGAAAATCTGGTAGTAACTGGTGACTCAAAATTGGTTATAAACCATATCAAAAAGAGATATAGAATCAAAAAATAAAATATGAAACACTATGCAAAAAGAGCATGTGAACTCATGGACTCTTTTAACTCATTCAATATCTCTTTCATTCCTCGAGATAGGAATCAAAATGCTAATTCATTGATAGCGACCACATCTATTTTCAACTCAAATGATTCCCAAAATCAAAATATCTGTCATGTTAAAATAATTTTCAGGTCTTCAATACCTGATAATCAAGACTATTTGCAAGTCTTCAAAAATGATGAGCATGTTGTTGATTTTCTCACAGATTTAAATGATTGTTTTGAAAAATTTGATCATCAAACTATTGTAGCCTTCTAAAAATATTTTGTCAGTTTGGAATATGTTTTCACAAGGGACGATCAAACAAAAAATCCAAATTTAAAAGAAGAAGTATCTGTCATAAAAGTTCAAGAGACACAAAAGATCAACATTGGTACACATAATTCTCCCAAATATATAAATCTTGGTACCGGTTGTACAATGGGAGAAATTGATCAATACACTTCTTTGTTCAAAGAATTTTATGATATTTTTTCCTGGATTTATGATGATTTGAAGAAGTATGATAAGTCTATTTTTTAGCACATTATACCACTTAAAGAAGGATCAAAGCCTGTTAAGCAAAATCTAAGAATGATAAATCCTAAGTTGGAGCCTTTAGTAAAAATGGAATTGGAAAATTTGAAGAAAGATGGAATAATTTTTCCTATTAGACATTTAGAGCGTCTCTCAAATCCTGTAATAGTCAGAAAAAGAGTGGGGAAATTTGTCTTTTTGTTGATTTCATAGATCTAAACAGAGAAAACATCAAAGATAATTACCCACTCCCAAACATGGAGATGTTGTTACAACAAGTTACTGGTTTGGACTTAATGTGTATGCTGGATGGTCTTTCTGGTTATAACCAGGTACTTGTTGCTGAGGAAGATAGACCAAAGACTGTTTTTTTTACACCATGGGAAAATTATGCTTATGTTCACATGCCTTTTGGGTTAAAAAATGCTAGGGAAACTTTGCAAAGGGAAATGGATCACGCTTTTAAAGATTTGATTGGGAAGTTTATGGCTGATTATCAAGATGATTTAACTATTCACTCAAAATTAAGAGAAGATCATATCAAACACTTAAGAAAAGTTTCCGAAAGATGCAAATTATATGGTATATCTTTGAATCCCAGGAAATGTGTGTTTGCAGTATCAGAAGATAAACTTTTGGGACATATTGTAAGTAAATAAGGTATATACATAGATCCAAAAAGAATCAAGGCCATTAATTAAATGAGTCCTCCAATATCTAAAAAGGGAGTTCAATATTTCTTTGGGAAGATAAGCTTTGAATGAAGATTTGTCCCAGTGTATGGTACAATTGTAAAACCAATCAACATATTGTTGAAGAAATACCAAAAATTTGAATGGACTCCAGAGATTCAAACAATATTCACAAAATTAAAGCATTCAATTACTACTGCACCAATCCTTGTCAGCCCAAACTTTGATAAATATTTCATATTGTATTCTTTTGCTTCAGATGAAACTTTTTCTTCCATATTAACACAAAGGAATCCAAAGGGAGAATAATTACCAATCAATTTTATGAGAAAAACATTGCATGATTATGAAATATGATATTCAAAGATAGAAAATAAAGCCCTTTCTTTGATTAAAATATGATCAAATTTCATGTCATATAATTTATCATCTCATGTCATAGCTTATGTCCCGATCTCTCCAGTAAAGATGCTTCTCAATCAATAGCTTAGAGAAGGAAAATGGGAAAATTAGCTTACTAAAATCCAAGAGTATGATATTGAGATCAAGCCTCTAATGGTAGTCAAGGGACAATGATTATGTAAGTTAATAACATGAATCAATGCAATAAACACATATATATCTATTTCATCAGGATCATCATTGTCGACATCAGAATGGTACAAAAACATAATCTTTTATTTGAATTCGGGTCAATTTCCCATTGGTATGTCTTCAAAAGAAAGAAGATAATTGAAAACGAAGGCCACTCAATATGTATTAGTTGTTTAAGTCTTGTTTCAGAGAAATTTTGATGGAATATTATTAAGATGTATCGATTCCACAAAGGTTCAAAAGTTTCTAAAATAGTTTCATTAAGGTATTTATGATGGAAACTTCACACCTACAACAAAATTATGAGAGTAGGATATTATTGGCCCACCATTTTTAAAGATTCTTATTAATTGATTAGAAAATGCATTTCTTGTCATTTTTTTTTTTAGGAAAGATGAAGAAAGAAACAATGCCATTGCAGCCTATAACAATTGAAGAGCCTTTTACACAATGGGGACTAGATGTTATTATACCAATCAATCCAAAATCCAACAAAGGTCACTGATACATTCTCATTGCAACTGACTATTTCACAAAATTGTTGAAATATTATCTTACTTCAACACCTAGGTATTTTTTTATCTAGTGATTTCTTACTGCAAACTAGATTAGCAGCTCACAAAACAAAAATACACTACCAAAATATTCAACTCAAATAAATCTAGTGGAAGCAATACTGGAAACCAAAAAATCATGCATAATACACCAAGATATTTTCCCCATCAACTAAGCTTATCATTCAAATAAATTCAAATCTAACAAGGGCTCCCTTACGGGGAAAATGGCCCAAAGAGAAAAGAGACAAAGTACATAAAAAAAAATGACTAGCTTGATCTGTTGCAAAACTTGTTGTACAATCATGTATGGAAACAACACGACTGTTACACTGATATTCACACTATCCTGTGCTAGTCACGTGATTGTAAAGATGAAACTCACGTTGATTGCACAACTGTTCCAGAAATCCTGCACTGTTCCACGGTGGCTGATCCTTCTATTGTATGGATTTTCTCTCTCTTCCTCTGGCCTATATCTGTAGATGGAAGTCCTTCTCCACCTATCAAAGATATCCTTGAATCAAAGCCCTTCATGATACAACTCTCTCTATCTCAAATTAATATCCCTCGATCAATATGACAAGTGTCATGTTTAATAAAAAGTCCTTCTTTGCTTCTACACTCTCAAATGATTCCACACTAGAAAACATCCTTCTTTTCTATCTATGTGTAAAAGTGTCTTGTCCTTTACCATATCCTTGATTTTATAAGATTGAGTTATGACCTAACCCTAATCTCCAAAGTGATTGACGATTGAGATTTCTTCTCACCTCACTTGAGATCAACGAATATTATTTAATTCACTAATTCTAATTAAATCATTTCCTTAAATAAAAATCAACTTACTAAATAAAATCACTTTACTTTAATAATTCCTTTAATTAATGTAAAGTCAAGGATATAAGGATTTGGATGATTTTCACACATCTAGACACATAGACATTTGCAGAAATACATGTCTGATGTTACCATCAATCAAAACCCCCTCTTAGTGAGGACGATATTTCTTGAAGATCCATTGGGAACTGGTTCTCCCTTCGATCCTGACATAATGTCACACACATCATCCTGCTCATTGACATCCCTCCAATCTTGATGGTTATTTTCTCCTTGAATACTGGAAGTCACAGAATCAATGATGCTACACATTAATGCCATGAAGTTTGGAAACTTCATCGCATGCCTGCTCTCCCTCAATGTTCTCCTAGGAGCCTCTTTCTCCTAAGAATCCATTAATTCCATCTCATACCAAATCAGTATCCTGACATAATTGGAAGGGGATAACTCCCTCTTCCCATCTGAAGGTCAACTCCCCACATAGGAAGTATCTGAACTCTTCTCATCCTTCGATCGTTGACCCTTTTTATCCTCCTACTCCTCGTCCTCTTCCACTAACATTGATCCATGATCCAAGATCCCCTTGGATCCTCATGCAACCTATATAACATTTCCTCTTTGACCCCAATGCTCACTATTGTGTCAGGGATAGATCCCTCTGAAAACATGAGTACTTTCTATCTCTAAAAATTAATGACAAAACCCCTGTTCTCCATAGTTGAAACTGAGAGAAAGTTCTTCTTTAGTTTTGGTTCACACAACACATTTTCCACCTCCAAAGAACCTCATGAATCTATCTGGAACCTCACTCATGTCCCAAATCCATCTACACTACACTTGAAATGAGTTCCAAGCTCCATATGTAGATCTGAGTCCATTTCTTACCATTTGGTGAATAACTCATGTGTCCCCATCATGTGACGAGAAGCACCAATTTCCAAGTACCAAATCCTGAATAAGATTTCCATGTAACCTATACACAGTTCCCTCTCTAACCCCAACGACCACTGCATTGTCTCAGATAACTTTCTCTGGAAGTATGAGTACTTTCCCTCTCTGAGAAGTAACGAAAAAACCCATGTCATTCATAGTTTAGACCGAGAGAAAATTCTTCTTCAAACCTAGTACATAAAGCACATCATGAGAATCTAATGAACCTAATGACTCAAGATGGAACGTAAATGTTCCCTCCCCCTTCACTGCATACCTGACATCATCACTGAGATACACATAAACAATTGAGTCACTCTCTGTCAGACTATTAAATAACTCCCATGATTTTGTCATATAGCGAGATGCACCACTGTCCAAGAACCATGCACTCCTCGAAGATGTGCTGGTAGAAAGGAAAGAAACCAATTATTAATCCTTCTCAAACTTCACTGCAAACTCATAAAGTTGCGTCTCTGTCAATGTTGTTGTATGCATCTTTCCTTTCTCCTTCTCCAGACACTGTGATGCATAGTGCCCATACTTGTGCAATGATAATCACTTTATTTTTCTCAAGTCCTTCTTCTTCCTTGGTTGTGAGGTTGAATCCTCACTATTACCCTCAGAATCCTTTCCTTTTTCCTTTCTTGTCTTACTGACAAGGGTCAGGTTCTCCTCCTCTTAATCTTCCTAATTTTCACTCTTAGAGTCCTCTTGAGTCTCTTCCTAGATGCAAGCATCCCAAAGTCTCTGCCAATTTGGGAGATGTTATCGAGCGCATAATCACTTGAAAAAGGATTCCCAATACTTGAAAAGATAATTCAATACCACATTCACAAGCTCTACATCCCCCATTTTCTCCCCTATGGATACAAGCTGATCACGCACCTGTATGATCCTCATGAGATAGCTGGTAACATTTCTAGAACTACACATATTCACTGATATGAGTTTGTTGGAATGTTTACAAGAAGAATGTGCTTGTCATTGATGGCAAGAAAAACAACGAACCAAACCTCAAGAGTGCAGAAGACAAGAAAGATCAGAAGAGATATTGGGTTCCAGAAGTGCAGACAATATCCAAGAGACAGACTCAAAGGAGGAGCAAAGGTAGAGAAAACCTTCTAAGTCAGAGAGATCAGAAAGCTCAGGAGGAAGAACGATAGTGGCCGTTGGATTACTAATCCTGAATACCCTATGACCATTAGATCAACGTCCAGTCACTAGAGGAAGAATAGAGGAGAAGTACAAATCTGATTCGTTGGATCTGAGTGTCAAGGATCAACAGTCGTTGGATTCAGAAATACATGCATGAAAGTTAAGCCTTTGGATGAGGGTAGGAGAGTGGACTTGTCAAAGTCCCGAAGTCCCGAAGTAAGTAGGAACTATCCATCGTCAAGACTGACAGGTGGCACACGATCCACAACTCTGGAGCAAATCACTTTGAGAATTTTTAGTTTGAGATCTGAAATCCCCAAAGTACGGAGAGACGGAGAGTTGGAGTAAACGTTAGCCATTCGATCATTTTAAAGTGGAAGGACATGATAATATAGAAAAACAACATCCTAGAAAGATTGAGCCATTAATCTAACAACATGATCGACGAACAACATTTAGTTCGGGTCTAAACATTGTGAGGAGGTTACTATTCGAGGATTTTCACTTCGGAAGAATTGGCAACTTGAAAAGTCAAAATACCCAAAGTCCTAAAGGTTGAAGTCTCAAAGTGAATGAGGATCCACGTCAGCAAGGACATGTGGCACAATCATACAATGACAAGTGTCAAGTTGATTCAACATTTCAGGTACGTGCAAATCACAAATCTGAGTGACACGTGGCAGCTACTAGGCTCATGACGTCACTCTGATATTTTTACCACCAACGATTAGCCTAAAGTCCCTAAGTATTGAACACCAAATACCCGAAGAAGATCCAGACAGTCGATCGCCAGAAGGACGCATGGCAGAAATCTGTGCAGTTCGGGGAAAGACACTCCAGAAAAAGTGAGCAAAGAAAGTTAAGAGTTGAGATTCCCGAACCCTAGAAACCCGAAGTCAATATCAACCATCTGATTCTGAGAGACACACGTTAGTCGATCGCTAACTCTGGATAAAATCAAAGGAAGGAGGAAAGGTTGGAAAGTTGAGATTTTTGAACCCCGAATACCTGAAGGGATTATGACCGTTGATTCGAGGAGGATAGATGTCAACAACTATTCCATTTTAGAAGATATCCAGTCAAAATAAACGAGAATTTGAGACTTGGAATCTCTGAATTCTAGAGACCTGAAGGAGATCTCGACCATCAATCAATTAGGGGACATGCGTCAGTGGATTGTCATCTCCATTAAAAATAAAAGGAAGGTTGAAAGGTTGAAAAGTTGAGATCTCCTAACCCCGAATATCTGAAGGGATTGTGACCATCGATCTAAAAGGGACATGCATCGTTGGATCATGGACTCTGGGTGAAATGCTCTGTGAGAAAGCAGAGCTTGATAATCGAGACTCCTAAAGCCCGAAAGGTGAAATCGATCTTGTTCGTTGGTTTGAAGGGCCACATGTCACTTGTTCGTTGAGACTAAGGATCACATGTAGACAGAGGAAAGAAGGAAGGAAAAGACAAGAGATACGAGCCATTGATTGAGGGAATCTGTCAGAGACCGAGAGATCAACAATCACGCATGATTGCGGGATTGGAAGTTGCTCGCAAGTTAATTTTTTGAGGGCAGGCCACAATTGAAACCACGGTATTGGAGAAAGGGTACGTGGCAGCTGGAGGTAGATTGCGGGGAGAAAAGTGATTAATCCCAAAACCACTATTGGACGTGCCTGCAATCGTTCGCCTATGAAAATACGTAGCCCGAGGTCACATGCGACAGGGGGATAATGAGAAGAGAGCTCACGCCTGCAATCGCATGGTCATGTGAAGTTCATCGCCCAAGGTCATATTGAAATAAAGGGGGCTAGCACTAGCTAGACCAAGAGCGCAGAGCGTCTTTTGAATAAGCGTTTGGTCACCGCTGGTGGTCACTGAAGGTAGGGACTTAGAAGAAAAATAAGCCATAATTGACTGGCGGTAACTAACAGAGAAGACAAAGAGTTTCGACATCCAGAGAAGGCAAAGAATCTTTGGATAACTGCCACTGATGATGAACAAATACTACTTAACCTCTAGAGAAGACAATGAGTTGCTATGATGATCGGGCAGAGTAATCGACATGAGAATGAAATGAAGAACAAAGAACAATGTGTGTTACTTCGATAGTGATGCATGTGGGTAGGTAGAGAGGAAGAGCAGTACCTGAAGAGGAGATCAGAGATGTAGTGTATAGCATGCAGTGGCAACACAGAGTATAAAAAGAAGAAAGAGAAGCTGAACATGGTATCGATGTGCGTAGTAGGAGAATGAACAGAGGATAGAAACAGAACAGAGAATAGAAGCTGGAAGAGACAGAGAAAGTAAGTAAAGTTTTTTAAGATTCAATCAGGGTGGTAGGGTGGTGCTAGGGAGGATTGCAATCCTCTAAATTCTAGTTGGTGCTAGAAGATATTCTGGGAGTTGGTGCTTCCTTCTAGTGGGTGCTAGAGAAACTTGGGAGTTGGTGCTTCCATATAGCTGGTGCTAGAGAAATATGAGAGTTGGTTCTCTCTGTAAGTTGTAGCTTGTTATCATAGGTTGTAGCCTCATATTTGAGTTGGAGCTCAAAGACTATGATGTACATGAAAGTTGGAGCTTGATTGACCTCCTAAGAAGAAGAGGTTTTCTCCCTTTATGGGTTTCCTCATGAGAAATCTGTGTCTCTGTGTATTTCGTGTAATGGATCAAATAATGTTTATCTATGCATGTTAAGTTATCAGTAACACATTAAATAATAATTTAGAAATATTCATAAAATAACAAAAAGTTTCAAGATTATATTATAACTGATTCACCCCCCCTCTTAGTTATATTTCCAACAATTGGTATCAGAGCGGGTTCCTTTTATTTAAAGGTAGATCAATAAGCTTAAACATGAGAAGTCATGAAGGAACTTCAACCAATAAGGCCCCCCTATTCAATGGAACAAACTTTTCCTTCTGGAAAGTTAGGATGAGAACCTACATAATGGCTTTAGGTGCAGATGTCTGGGATGTGGTAGAGACTGGTTATGTAAAGCCAGTTGTACTAGCTAATAAGGATGACAAGCTAGAATTAAGCTTCAATGCTAAAGCTATGAATTCTATTCTGAGTGGGCTTGTAGAAGCAGAGTTTGTCAAAGTCATGCACTGTGATTCAACAAAAGTTATGTGGGACAAGTTGATAAATAGTTATGAAGGTGATGAAAAAGTGAAAGACGCAAAACTTCAGACTCACATACTGAAGTTTGAGTATTTAATATGGATGAAGACGAAGCTATCAGTAAGTAATTCTTACATATAGAAGAACTTGTCAACACTATGAAAGGCCTAGGTGAAATGATAGCTAATTCTTTTCTAATCCATAAAATATTAAGATCTCTTCCTGATAGATTTAACTCAAAGGTCTCTACTATAGAGGAAATAACTGATCTCAAAACGTTGACACTAGATCAAATTCTTGGAACCCTAATTGCTTATGAAATGAGAATCACCAAAGGTCAATCCACTAGAAGAGAGGCATCTTTTAAAGTAGAGAAAAACACAGACTACGATATAGATGAGATTGAAGCAAATTTTGTGAGAAGACTAAAGAAAGGATCAGGCAAATACAAAGGTAAACTGCCCTTCAAATGTTTCAACTATGGTAATATAGGTCATTTTTCATCTAAGTGTCCTCACAAAATAAAGGATCAGACATATGACGATGCAGAGAAGCACAAACACAAAAAGGTCTATAAAGAGAATACTTTTAAGAAGAAAATCCTTTGTGTAAACAATGATGATGATCCATCAGATGATGAAAGCAATGACTCTTCTATTGAAGATAAAATAAATGATATCATGCTAATATATTTAGAAGATCTAAACACTGAAGATACAGGAAGTGAGTTCGCTGACTGTGAAGCAGAAGTAGATCTTGAAGGAGAACTTGTTAGTGCCATGTAAGAGATTGATAGACTCAGAGAAAAGAAAAGAAAACAAAAACAATTATTGCTTAGGTATGAGAAAACATGTAAGGAACCATCTGAAGAAATTAATATGTTGAAGGTTAAGTTAGAAGAAGCTAAGAAAATTGAATACATCCTCAAACAACAATTGAAGGAAGCCGAAACAAAAGGTGAAAAATTGGAAGCTGAAGTAGTGACCGTCAGAAAAGATCTAGAGAAATTTTAGGCCTTATATCATCAGAATCTGACAAGTATTAAAGCCTCATAAGGATTAGCCTCCATTCTGAATCAACAAAGGAATTCAAATTTGAAAATTGGTTTGGGTTATGAAGAGGGATCAAGTAGTGGTCAGCCAAGCAACAAAGAATCCATCAATTTTGTCAAATCTACAAATTGACAACAACAAACTTGCAGAAACAAAGGAAGAGAGTCAACCGGCAAGGAGGAGTGAAGGAAACGCTACCAGAACTGAATCTGAAGAACAAAGAAATAATACACTCTCTGCTCAAGAAAATCATCAGCATGGAAGAAATCAACCTGCTCAAAGAAGACAACCATTTTCCAGGTACACAGATTTTTTCTATGGATATTGTTTTTACTGCTCTAACTTTGGCCACAAAGCTGTAAATTGTTCTCTAAGATTTAGACATGAGAAATCAATACAACCAAGGAATAAATACCCGTCTCAACAAAGAATAAGACAACCAAGTTACAAACAACCACAAACTACAAATCATGGGATGGCTAGGAAAAAGACGCAGACTAAGAATAACAATCATTATGATTCTTTGTTCAATGAACCAGAATGTTACATCTGCCATAATTATGGACATAAAGTTGCAGACTGTCGGTTAAAGAAATATAAGCCAGATTCAAATCAAAGAGCTGAAAACATCAAGGTTTGGAAGAAGAATGAAAATAACAAGTGTGGATTGGTGTTGTCAGCTCAAAGACAAAAATACTTCTGGTATATTGATAGTGGATTCTCTAGTCATATGATAGGTGACAAAAGTAAGTTCCTATCACTCAAGGAAAATAAATCAGGAAGTGTGACCTTTGGAAATGATGCTCTAGGAAAGATCAGATGTAAAGGTCTAGTAAGAAATGGAAGAAGAAAAGATCAAGATGTATTATTTGTTGATGGTTTAAAGCATAATCTTCTCAGTGTCAGTCAGATATGTGAAAGAGGATGTGAAGTCACTTTCACTGCCAATAATTGTAAAATAAAGACAAAAAACACAGGAGAGCTGCTTGCAAAAGGGGTTAGAACTGAAAACAATGTATATGTTCTGAAGGAAGATAAGGAGAAATGCTATTTAAGAAAAAATCATGAAAGTTGGTTATGGCACAAAAGGCTTGGACACCTGAATTTTGATCATATTGTCAAACTGAATAATGAAGGTGCTGTGAAAGACCTTCCAAAAATATCTAAGCCTAATAAATCTAGATGTGATTCCTGCCAAATGGGGAAGTTGACTCGTGCCCAATTCAAATCGAAGAGTTTCACATCTTCAGAGAAACCACTTCAACTTGTTCATATGGATCTGTGCGGACCATCGTGAAAAGAAGGAACTAGAGGAGAACGTTACTTTGTGTTGGTCATTGATGACTTCTCCAGACGTACGTGGGTTTCCTTTCTGAGAGAAAAATTTGATGCGTTTGATAAGTTCAAAACGTTTAAGGCATTAACCGAGAATCATATAGGAATAAATTTAAAGGCAATTCGCTCAGATAGAAGAGGATAATTTCTGTCAAGAGATTTCAAAGAATTCTGTGATAGACATGGAATTAAAAGAGAATATACTAGTCCAGGTACTCCTTAGCAAAAAAGAGTTGTAGAACGCCAAAATAGATCAGTTCAATAGATGGAAAGTGCCATGATGAATGAAAGGGACATTTCACAAACCTTCTGTGTGGAGGCTATTCACACAGTTGTTCATATTCTGAACAAAGCACATCTAAGGCCGCGCAGTGATAAAACTCCACATGAGCCGTGGTTTGGTCAACTTGCATCCATCAAGCACTTCAAATTATTTGGAAGTAAATGCTACATCAAAAATAATGATGATCATCTAGGAAAATTTGATAGTAGAGCTGATGAAGGTATCTTCTTAGGATATGCAACGAATAATAAATGTTACCGATGCTTTAACAAAATAATGCATAAATTAGTAGATTGTATTGATGTTCGAATTGATGAAGAAGCTCCTGTAAAAGATAAACAAAGAATAAGTGCTAAGCCAGATGAAAAATATGATGAGAATAATGAAAATGAAGAACAAAAATTCCCTGAGTCACAAGAAGATGATGAATCAAGTGGAGAAGAGACACCCAAACAAGAAGAGTTAGGACAATAATCAACATCAAATCCTTCCTCCAGAATTACTCAAAAGAATCATCCTGAAAGTCAAATAATTGGTGAGAAAGACAAAGGTGTACAAACGAGGAGGAGGATAATCAAAGACACCGAGCAATCACATATAGCCTTCATATCCATGGTGGAACCCAAGAACTTCAATGAAGCCATTGAAGATGTAAATTGGTTAAAATCAATGAATGAGGAACTGGACCAGATTGAAAAGAATGACACTTGGGAACTCGTTCCTAGGCCAACAAATAAAAATGTAAGAGGATCCAGATGGTTCTACAAAAGTAAGATGAATGAGAAAGGAAATATTGTAAGAAATAAGGCTAGATTGGTCTGCAAAGGATATGATCAAATAGGAGGACTAGACTTTAATGAAACGTTTGCACCCATAGCAAGATTAGAAGCTATTAGAATGTTTCTTGCCTATGCTTTTCACAAACAGTTTAAAGTCTATCAAATGGATGTCAAGTCAACTTTTCTAAATGGAGATCTAAAAGAAGAAGTCTATATGGAACAACCAGAGGGTTTCCAACTGTCAGATAACCCTGACTTTGTCTACAAGCTGAAGAAAGCCTTATATGGGTTGAAACAAGCTCCTTGTGCCTGGTATTACAGACTGGATAAGTATCTTCAAGACAAAGGGTTCAAGAGAGGAACAATAAAAAAAAATCTATATATCAAAACACATGGTAATGATTTGCTCATTGTGCTGGTCTATGTAGATGACATCATATTCGGAAGCAATAATGCTTCGTCCGTACAATGGTTTTCCTCTGCCATGCAGTCTGAATTTGAAATATCTATGATAGGGGAACTATCATTTTTTCTTGGTCTGCAAATTACTCAGAGGTCTGGAGGATTATTTATTTCTTAGGAGAAATATCTAAGAGAAATGTTGAAAAGGTTTCAAATGGAAGATTCTACACCTATGATCACACCTATGGTCACTGGATGCAATTTAAGAAAGGATGATGACTCACCTGATGTTGATCAGAGTTCCTATAGGTCTATGATAGGAAACCTATTGTACATCACAACATCCCGTCCAGACATAATGTATGTTGTTGGAATGATAGGAAGGTATCATGATGCACCTAAACATAGTCATTTGTTAGATGTCAAAAGAATATTCAGATACTTGAAAGGAACAATGAACTATGGCCTATGGTATCCTAGGAATCAGAATTTTCAACTATCAGTCTATTCAGATGCTGATTGGGATAACTGTGTGGATGAAAGGAAAAACACAAGTGGTGGTGCATTCTTCTTAGGAGATTCTCTTGTAGCATGGTTGAGCAAGAAGCAAGGTTCCATTTCCTTATCAACTACAGAAGCTGAATACATTGCAGCTACCACTTGTTGTACTCAAGTATTATGGATGATTCAGACACTTGCAGACTTGGAGGTAAAGTATAGTGCACCGATCCCAATTCATTGTGATAATACTAGTGCCATTAGTGTGTCAAAGAATTCTGTATTTCACTCCAATACCAAGCATATACCCATCAATTATCACTTCTCGAGGGAACAGGTAACCAACGTTGTTGTTTCTTTCCATTATATTCATCCCAAGATCAGATTGTTGATATCTTTACTAAACCGCTTGTAAAGGCTCAGTTTCAGTATCTATGCCAGAAGTTGGGCGTGACCCTGTTACCAAGTTAAATAGTCTATCTGATTAGGGGGAGAGTTCTCTTAGTATATCTGATGAGGAGGAGCACATAGTCACTCTTTGTTCTCTTTGACATTGATGTCAAAGTGGGAGAAAAAGGTGTTGTCTATATGCTACAGTTGGAGGTCTAAGCAGAATAGTGCAGCCTTGCAGCGTTTCCATCAATGCCAAAGGGGGAGATTGTTGGCATGTTTACAGGAGGAATGTGCTTGTCATTGATGGCAAGCACAAAAACGAACCAAAACTCAAGAGTGCAGAAGATGAGAAATCTCAGAAGAGATAGCAGATTCCAAAAGTGTAGACGAGATCCAAGAGACAGACTCACAGGAGGAGCAAAGGTCGAGAAAACCTTCTAAGTTGGAGAGATCAGAAAAATCAAGAGGAAGAATGACAATGGCCATTGGATCATTAATCCCAAGTACCCGATGACCGTTAGATCAATGTCCAGTGACCAGAGGAAGCACATAGGAGAAGTATAAATCTGATCCGTTGGATATGAGTGCCGAGGATTAACAGTCGTTGGATTCAGAAATACATGCACGAAGGTTAAGCCTTTGGATGAGCATAGGAAAGCGAACTTGTCAAAATCTTGAAGTCCTGAAGTAAGCAGGGACCGTCCATCATCAAGACTCATAGGTGGCACACGATCCACAACTCCAGAGAAAATCACTTAGAGAATTTTCAGTTTGATATCTGAAATCCTCGAAGTCCAGAGAGTCGGAGTAAATGTCAACCGTTAGATAATTTTAAAGTGGAAGGATAGGATAAGCTAGAAAAGGAGAATCAAAGAAAGATTGAGTCGTCAATCTAAGAACATGATTGATGAACAACATTTAGTTCGGGTCTAAACGTTGCGAGGAGGTTACTGTTCGGGGATTCTCACTTCGGAAGAATTGGTGACTTGAAAAGTTGAAATATCCGAAGTCCCGAAGGCCGAATTCCTGAAGTGAATGAGGATCCATGTCAGTAAGCCTACGTCATCAAGGACACGTGGCACAATTAGACAATGACAAGTGTCAAATTGATTTGGAATTTCAGGTACATGCAAATCACAAATCCGAGTGACACATGGCAACTACTAGGCTCATGACATGTCATCAAATGGCGTAAGTAAGTGACGTCACTCTGGGATTTTTACCACTAGCGATTAGC
The DNA here is from genome assembly GCA_010110895.2 of Picea sitchensis. Classification (NCBI taxonomy): domain Eukaryota; kingdom Viridiplantae; phylum Streptophyta; class Pinopsida; order Pinales; family Pinaceae; genus Picea; species Picea sitchensis. The sequence goes on along the minus strand of SNQJ01S0000740.1, from coordinate 755,021 downwards.
CTAAAGTCCCAAAGTCCCAAACGTCAAATACCTGAAGAATATCGAGACCGTCGATCGCCAGAAGGACGTGTGGCAGAAATCTATGCAGTTCGAGGAAAGACACTTCGGAAAAAGCGAGCAAAGAAAGTTAAGAGTTGAGATTCCTGAACCCTGGAAATCTGAATTCAATCTCAACTATCTGATTCTGAGACATGCATCAGTCGATCGCTAACTCCAGATAAAATAAAATGAAGGAGGAAAGATTGGAAAGTTGAGATTGCCGAACCCCAAATACCTGAAGGGATTGTGACCATTGATTCGAGGAGGACAAATATTAGCAGATCTTCCATTTCAGAAGATATCCAGTCAAAATAAATGAGAACTTGAGACTTGAAATCTCTGAAGTTCGGAGACTCGAAGGAGATCTCGACCGTTGATCCAAATGGGGATTGTCAGCTCCATTAAAAAGCAAAGGAAGGTTAAAAGGTTGGAAATTTGAGATCTCCAAACCCTGAATATCTGAAGGGATTGTGACCGTCGATCCAAAAGGGACACGTGTCATTGGATCATGGAATTCAGGTGAAATGCTCCAGGAGCAAGCAGAGCTTGAGAATCAAGACTCTCGAAGCCCGAAAGGCGAAATCGATCTCGTTCGTTGGTTTGAAGGGCCACATGTCACTTGGTCTTTAAGACTAAGGATCGCGTGTGGATGGAGGAAAGAAGGTAGTAAAAGACAAGAGATTTGAGCCATTGATAGAGGGAATCTGTCAGATACCGAGAGATAAAAAATCACTCATGATTGTGGGATTGGACGTTGCTCGCAAGTTAATTTTCTGAGGGCAAGTCATAATTGAAACCAAGGTATCAGAGAAAGGGTACGTGGTAGCTGGAGGTAGATTGCGGGGAGAAAAGTGGTTAATCCCAAAACCACTGTTGGACGCGCCCGTAATCGTTCGCCTATGCAAAGACGTAGCCCGAGGTTACATGTGAAAAGGGGCTAATGAGAAGAGACCTCGCGCCCGCAATATCGTGTTCATGTGAAGTTCATCACCCAAGGTCATATTGAAATAAAGGGGGCTAGCACTCACTAGACCAAGAACATGAAGTGACTTTTGAATAAGCGTTTGGTCACCGGTGGTCACGTGAAGGTAGGGGATTAGAAGCCAAAGAAGCCATAATTGACTGGCTTTAATTGCAGATAAGATGAAGAGTTTCGACAGCTAGAGAAGCCAAAGAATATTTGGATAATTTCCACTGATGATGAACATATACTGCATAACCGCCATAGAAGATGATGAGTTTCTATGATGATTGGGCAGAGTACTCGACGTGAGAATGAAATGCAAAACAAAGAACGATGTGTGTTACTTCGATAATGATGCATGTAGGTAGGTAGAGAGGAAGAGAAGTACCTGAAGAGGAGATCAAAGATGCGGTGTATAGCATGCAGAGGAAGCACATAGTATAAAGAGAAGAAAGAGAATCTGAACATGGTATCGATGTGCGTAACAGGAGAATGAGCAGAGGATAGAAGCGGAACAAAGAATAGAAGATGGAAGAGACAGATCAAGTGAGTAAAGTTTTGTAAGATTCAATTAGGGTGGTAGGGTGGTGCTAGGGAGGATTGCAGTCCTCTAAATTCTAGTTGGTGCTAGAAGATATTCTGGGAGTTGGTGCTTCCTTCTAGTGGGTGCTAGAGAAACCTGGGAGTTGGTGCTTCCATCTAGTTGGTGCTAGAGAAATCTGAGAGTTAGTGCTCTCTGCAAGTTGTATCTTGCTATTAGAGTTTGTAGCCTCATATTTGAGTTGGAGCTCAAAGACTGTGATGTACATGAAAGTTGGAGCTTGATTGACATCCTAAGAAGAAGAGGTTTTCTCCCTTTATGGGTTTCCTCATGAGAAATATGTGTCTCTATGTATTTCGTGTGATGGATAAAATACTATTTATCTATGCATGTTAAGTATCAGCAACACATTAAATAATAATTTAGAAAGATTCAGTAAAGAACAAAAAGTTTCAAGCTTATATTATAACGCTGATTCACCCCCCCCTCTCGGTTATATTTCCAACATAGTTTTATTCCTTAATACAATATTCCTATTTATGTTTTTATTCCTTAATACAATATTCCTATTTATGTTTGTGATTTGGAATAAACCTACCAAGGCATCAAACATATATTTGGTCATTTTATTCTCGGATAAGTGAGGAATTGGATGATCCTTCAATGAATCCAAGAGTACGCTTTGTGCTTTCATCTCCTTCTTGTTGTGAGCTTCCAAAGCTGTCGAATCTGTTGGTGGAACAACTAATTTTTCCACTAACTAATTTTTCCACATCCTCGTTCCATGCTATCTTCACTAACTACATGACCCGTATGTTGATACTTGCACTATTCAATGCTACCTGTATACTAGTTCCCACATGACCTATAACCAAATACCCATGCTAACTGTGCGCCCGTATACAAAATAACTGTGTTGTACTCAATGACCAACCTGACTGCAATACAACTATTTCCCTGAAATATATCCTTCAATTTCTTCCTATTGGCAATGGATCTGATATATAGATTCCTCTCATATCATGCACTCTGATGCCAAGTTGAAATCCTCTTACTTCATCACCTAGGTACTTTGTTATCTAGTGATTCCTTATGACAAATTAAATTAGCAGCTCACAAAAAAAAATACATTGTTGAAATATTCAACTCAAATAGATATAGTGGAAGCAATACTGGAAACCAAAAAATTATGCAAAATACACACATATATTCTTCCCATCAACTAAGGTTATCATTCAAATAAATTCAAATCCTACAAGGGCTCCCTTACTGGAAAAATGTCCCAAAGAGAAAAGAGACAAAGTACATAAAAAACCTGACTGGCTTGATCTGCTACCAAACATGTTGTACAATCATATAAGGAAACAACATGATTATTACACTGATATCCATGGTGTCTTGTGATACCCATGCGACTATAAATATGAAACTCGCGTTGACTACGTGATTCTTCTAGAAACCCTGCATTGTTCCGCGATGACTATAATCGTTCTAATGTATGACTGTTCTGTCTCTTCCTCTGGCCTAGATCTCTAGATGGAAGTCCTTATCCACCTATCCAAGATCTCCTTGAATCAAAATCCTTCATGATCCAACTCTCTCTATCTCAAATCAATCTCTCTTGATCAATATAACAAAGTATAGTTTCATGTGTAAGAAAAATTCCTTCTTTGCTTCTACATTCTTGAATGACTCCACACTAGTAAAAGTCCTTCTTTGTTATCTCCGAGTAAAAGTGTCTTCTCCTTTACCCTAGCCTTGCTTTTATAATATTGAGTTATGACCTAATCCTAATCTCCAAAGTGATTGACAGTTGAGATTACTTCTCACCTCACTTGATATCAACGAATACTATTTAATTCACTAATGCTAATTAAATCATTTCCTTAAATAAAGCTCAACTTACTAAATAAAATAACTTAACTTTAATAGTTTCTTCAATTAAAGTAAAGTCAATGATATAAGGCTTTGGAAAATTTCCACATGTTTAGACACATAGACCTATGTGGAAATGCTCGTTTGATGCTACCATGCATCAACAAAAATGGCAAAAGTCGTATCTATGAAAAAGGACAGTTCTGAAGAACTCATCACCTTCCTAAAAGATAATATTTTGTCAAGATTTGGAGTTCCAGAAAAACATATAATTGATAATGGATCAATCTTCATTGGTTCAAAATTCACAATTTTTTTTGGGGAATACTGTATCATCATGGGACAATAATCAAATTATTATCGCCAAGGGAATGAATGGATTGGGTAAATCCACCAATAAAACATTGATCCAGATTCTAAAAAAAATGATTACTGTAAATCAAAGGAATTGGCTTATAAAGTTTATTGATGCACTATGGGCCAATAGACTTACACCAAAAGACAATACATGATTGTCACCATATAACTTTGTATATGGAAAGGAAGAAAACATGCCATTTCATTTGGATTTAAATGCTCTAACCTAAACTATGAATACAAAAGATGTTGAACAAGTTTCCCCACTACAAAGAAGGTATGATTAATTGATGCATTTGTAAGAACAACGAAGTGAGGTACTAAAAAAAATGAGTCAAAGACAACATACCATCAAAATACATTTTGATCAGAGTGCATCAATAAAGGATTTTCAAAAGGGTCAATTGGTTGTTGAGAAAATGTTGTCATTGATGTCAAAGTGGCAACGATGATGATGATGTGGTGATAATGATAAGGATTTAAAAATTATGATGATTATGTGGCAGTGAAAAAGGGAGATTGTTTGAGTATTGAAGCCATGAATCCAAGTGAATAAGCCTTGAATCCATGAATCCAAGTAAATAATCCTTGAATCCTTGAATCCAACTAAAGAATCCTTGATATTGTTTTAGTATTGAAGCCATGAAGCCAAGTGAAGAATCCTTGAAGCCATGAAGCCAAGTAAAGAATCCTTGAAGCCATGAAGCCAAGAGAAGAATCCTTGAAGACATGTTGATGAAGCCTTGAGAAGCCAACATGCAGTAGTGAAGCCATGAGGACAAGTCAATGTCAAAGAAAATTGAAGAAGCCCCAAAAGAAGTAATGATGTGTCCACTTGAAGAAGCCTTGAAGTTCCTTGATGGAGCCTTGCCATAAATTTATATAACTCCAAAGTGGTACCCTTATGGTGTATATTTTAAGCATGGACCTCATGGGATGAGATAAAATGTGGTTGTTTCCACATGCCCACTTTGATTTGTACAAAAATGGATCCTTGAAGGAGCCTTGAACAAGCCCTAAAACAAAGTGAATAATCCCTAAAGTCAAGTTAATAATCTTACAAATGTCCAAGATAAAGGTTGCAATATGGAAATTGTTGAAAGTATTGTTTGTGGTCAATTTGGATACCCTATATTTGAGGTAAACTCAAATGGAAGAACACGTTACATGGTTGGAAATATTGTTCCAATACCTTTCCAACGGTATATGGAAGTACCTCTAACTCCCTAGGAATGAGGATATATGAGTTTTTCCGTACGATAACCCAACCATAAAATTGAGGTCAACACAACTATTTTTTAGGGACATAATTACTATAAATACATGATATAATTTCACATTTTTAGGGTAACCAATGAAGAGATCAAGTCTGAAGTGCACTCAAGGTGTTGGGGTGTCTTTCTAGTGTGCACTAGAAGTCTAAAGGACTCTCTTAATGCCTTTCTTATTCTCAAGGTATGCTATAAGTTTGTGATGTTGTTGTAAGGTTGTGAGGTTGTCGTATGCACTGTTGTGAGGTTGTGATGTTGTTGTATGCTATGATATGAAGTTGTGATGTTGTCATGATGTTTCCATGAGGTTGTGGTGTTGTTGTATTCTCTACTATGAATTTTTGATGCTATTGTATGCTCTACTATGAAGTTGTGATGTTGTCGTGAGATTGTGATGCTACCATATGCTCTGCTATGAAGTTTTGATGCTACTGTGAGTGAATGTTTCCATTAGTGAAAGTTTCCATGAATGGATTATACCATCAGTGGATGTTTCCATCAGTGATTACATGCTCGAAATGATTTTATGAGGCTTGCTAGGGTTTGAAGGATTGTCTACAGAATGAAGCATGCAGGTGAAGTCAAAAGTACTATGTGTATGAAGATATTGGATTGGTGATATCTTATTGAGTTGGTGCTCAGTTGAGAATATTGGTGTCTTTATTCAGCAGGTTGGTGCCTGTGCTTTAGGGAGTGGGTGCTTCCTTCCAATTGGAGCTAGTAAATCTAGGGGGTTGGTGCCTCCTTCCAGTGAATGATGGTAAATCAGGGAGTTGGAGCTTCCTTTAGGTTGGTGCCTCCTTCCAGTTGGCACTAGAGAATATTGGAAGTTGGTGCTTCCTATGAATGTAATCTTAACATGATATAAGAAAAACATTCTGTGGTTTTCTCCCATTTGGGTTTCCACGTGAAAATCATTGTGTTATGTGTATGGTTTTTCGTGATGATGAATGGAATTGTTAATGGTTAATTTTTACATTATGTGCTTAAGGTTAAAAATGGTAAAAAGTGCTCAATGTAGATTTATCCCCCGCTCTCAGTATTGGTAAATATTCCAACAATTGGTATCAGAGTGGGTTTCTTAAGGAATAATCTAACAACTGGAAGGAAGATCATGGATATTCAAGAAGTTTACTTTGCAAATGGAGTTCCATTGTTAAATGGATCAAACTTTTCTCATTGGAGAATAAGGACGAGAGCATTTTTACAGGCACAAGGGTTTGACATTTGGAAATCAATATTAGATGGTTACACAACTCCAAACAACAAACCAAAAGGTGCATCAACAAAGAAGCTACAAAAATACAATGCAATGGAATTAAACATTATTCTAAGGGGATTATTAGAGTCCGAAAAGAAAAGAAATGAAGTTGGAAATAATTCATCAGCTAAAGAGCTTTGGGACAAACTACAATAAAAATACACAAAGGAAGAAATGCGGGAATGTGCAGAAGATCAAAAGGAAGATACACCAAAGAAAGAAGCAACATCAAATAAAATGGATGAAATCCCAAATAAACATGCAACTGATGAATCAAATGAAGAAAAGGTGAAGGAATTTGAATCAAGTAAGTATTCTTGTGGTGATCAATTAAATCCTCATGACATTAGATGTACCTATGAAAATAAAAGCAGTTTTGACAAAGATAAAGACGAAAGAAAAATCCATGCGTCAGAAGAAGAAGAGAATGATGCAGTAGAAGCTGAAGTAGACCTTGAAGGGGAATTTATTATTTCTCCATATGATTTGAGGAATGCAAGGGAGAAGAACAAAATTCTAATGGAAAAACTGTAGAGGTAACAAGAAAAAATACATTTCTAGAAGAGAAGCTAGGTGAGACTGAAAATACCGTCATTTTTTTAAAAGAAGAAGTAGAAGTGGCTAAGAAGACTGAAGAAACATTGAAGAATCAATTAGAAGAGAAATATACCCAACTAAGCACAAACCTGTAGAATGTTATGATTCAAATAGAAGAGAACAAGAAAATTGAAGTCCTAAACCCGCAACTAAAAGAGAAGGAAGAAATTTGTCAAGCAAAAGAACTTGAAATTGTTTTTCTAAGAGAAGAAGTGAAAAGGAAAACTGAAACAAAATTTAAGTTTGAGAAGATTTCATCATCCTTATAAGACATCCTCAATAAGAAAAGATCTCCCAGTGACAAGACATGTATTGGGTATGACCACAAGTAGAAACACATTGAAGAAAAAAAGAGTTTCAAACTACCAACAAAGACTGAAGAAATACCTAAAATTCATAAAAATGGTTCAAAGGATTCCAATAGCAGAGTAAAAGACCATGATAAATAAAAACATGACAAACACTCATCTCAAATACCTTCATTTCGAGGAAGACCCTTTTCTCCCAGGTATCAAAGTTTCTTTCCTGGTTACTGTTTTTCTTGTAACACTTTTGGACATAAGGCTATATACTGTAGAGCTTATGCAAAAAATACTCAAGTAATGAATAGAGGTATCTACAATAATGTTAAATGTTACAATCACACAACTATGGACACATGGCTCAGGATCGTAGAAGCATGATGGAGTCTTCCATGAAATAAAATGTTCATATCAAATATAAGAAGGTTTGGAGAAGGAAAAAAAACATGAAGAATAGGTTAGTCGAGAATTCTCAGAGGAAATACCCATAGGAGTTGTAGAGATGAGTAACAATGATAAATATTCAAGTAAAGAGCAAGATGTTAGGATTACAAATGATGATCCTGCAATAGAGAAACATTATACATTATTCTAAACAATTTGGCATAGAGACTCCCAATATCATGGATAATGTTGAGGGGGATTCTAAGTAGTAGGAAAGGAATACCAAAGAAAGGACAACAAAGGATTGTATAGAGAAGAATATAGTGGCATGGTAAATCATACAGGAGCACAAGGGGAGCTACTTTATAAAGCTTCAAGAAATGGCCCAGTCTAAGGGGGAGTCAACAGAGTCAAAGGGGGAGTATTGTCTAAAAGGAAAGATGCTCACAAAGATATAATTATAGTCAAAATAAGGAACCATTGATGATAGAGGGAGAAAAAAAATGAGTTAAATGACAGTGGATGAAAGCATGAAGATATGATGAGCAATAGAATAAGAAAGAGAATCATGAAATTCCAGAGGGGTAGATACTCTTTATCCTGGATGTCAAAGGGGAGATAAACAAATTGTTGGTGACAGGGGGAGTCACATGATACGAGAAAAATATCCCTTTGCCATTGATGTCAAATGGGGAGAGAAAAAATAGTGATGGATAGAGTGCTCATGCATCGTTGCAAAAGGTAGAAGGTGTTGCCATCAATGACAAAGGGGGAGATTGTTGAGAAAATTTTGTCATTGATGTCAAAGTGGAAGTGATGATGATAATGTGGAAGTAATGATAAGGATGTAACAATGATGATGATGATGTGGTAGTGAAAAAAGGAGATTGTTTGAGTATTGAAGCCATGAAGCCAAGTGAAGAAGCCTTGAATCCTTGAAGCCAAGTAAAGAAGCCTTGAATCCATGAAGCCAAGTAAAGAAACCTTGAGATTGTTTTAGTATTGAAGCCATAAAGCCAAGTGAAGAAGACTTGAATCCATGAAGCCAAGTAAATAAGCCTTGAAGCCATGAAGCCAAGAGAAGAATACTCGAGGACATGTTGATGCAGCCTTGAGAATCCAACATGTAGTAGTCAATCCATGAGGAAAATTCAATGTCAAAGAAAATTGAAGAATCCAATGAAGCAATAATGATTTGTCCACTTGAATAATCCTTCAAGTGCCTTGAATGAGCCTTTATATAAATGTATATAACTCCAAAGTGGTCCCCTTATGGCGTAACTTTTAAGTATGGCCCTCACAGGATGCGATAACATGTGGTTGTTTCCACATGCCCAATTTGAGTTGTACACAAATGGAGCCTTTAAAGAGCCTTGAAGAATCCCTAAAAAAATTGAAGAATCCCCTAAAGTCAAGTGAAGAATCCTACAAATGTCCAAGATAAAGATTGCAAGATGGATATTGTTGAAAGTATTATTTGTGGTAAATTTGGATACCCTATATTTAAGGGAAATTTTACCCTACATAACTAAATCAAATGGAAGCAAAAGTTACATGGTTGGAAATATTATTATGAGACATTTCCAATGGTATATGGAAGTCCCTCTAACTCCCTAGGAATGAAGAGACATGATGTTTTCCGTTTGATAACCTAGCCAAAAAATTGAGATCGGCTCAAATAATTTTTTGGGACAAAATTACTAAAAATACAGGATATAATTTCACATTTTTAGAGTAACCAACGAAGAGATCAAGTATAAGGTGCGCTCAAGGTGTTGGGGTGTCTTTCTGGTGTGAAATATAAGTCTAATGGATTCTCTTAATGTCTTTCTTATTCTCAAAGTATGTTATATGTTTGTGATGTTTCCGTAAGGTTGTGAGGTTTCTGTATGCACTGTTGTGAGGTTGTGATGTTTTTGTATGCTCTGATATGAAGTTGTGATGTTGTCGTATGATCTGCTATGAATTTGTGATGTTGCCGTATGCTCTGTTATGAAGTTGTGATGTTGTTGTGAGGTTGTGATGCTTCCATATGCTCTACTATGAAGTTGTGATGTCTCCATGATGTTTTTGTGAGTGGATGTTTCTGTTAGTGGAAATTGCCGTAAATGGATGCTACCATCAGTGGATGTTTTCGTCAGTGATTACATTCTTGGAATGATGATATGAGGCTTTCTATGGTTTGAAGGATTGTATGCAAAATGAAGCATGCGGGTGAAGTCATAAGCACTCTTTGTATGAAGATATTGGATTGGTGATATTTTATTGAGTTGGTGCTCTGTTGAGAATATTGGTGTCTTCATTAAACATGTTGGTTCCTATTCTTTAGGGAGTGGGTGCTTCCTTCCAGTTGGAGCTGGTAAAGCTAGGGGATTGATGCCTCCTTCCTATTAGTGCTTGTAAATCAGAGAATTGGAGATTTATTTAGGTTGGTGCCTATAAATTAGGGCGTTTGTGCCTCCTTCCAGTTAGTGCTGGAGAATATTGGAAATTGGTGCTTCCTATGAATGTAATCTTAACATGATATAAGAAAAGCATTATGTGGTTTTCTCCCGTTTGGGTTTCCACATAAAAATCATTTTGTTTTGTGTATGGTTTTTTGTGATGATGAATGGAATTATTAATGGTTAATGTTTACATGATATGATTAACATTAAAATTGGTAAAAAGTGCTCAATACTGATTAATCCCCCCCTCAGTATTGGTGAATATTCCAACATTGGTGTTGTTATGGAATAAGGAAAAATAAAAACAATCCCTTCATACAAAGTTTGAAGCACTTTGGATTGGTCCCTATAATATTGAAAAAATTCTTGGGTACAACTCATATTTATTAAGAGACATGAAAGGCATGGTCCAGATGTTTCCAGTCAATGGGAAACACCTTAAAAACAATTCTCCTAAAAATTTTGAGTCACAATTTGTATATAGTTTTTTTTCCCTATACATATTTCTCAAGAAAGTTTTTGTTTTCCGTTTTCATTTCTCAGATTGAATCCATTGCCAAATGATCAAGATTCTATATTCTCAATAAACCATAGGGGGTTACTGTCCCACAGTTGGAGCCAATTGTTGATCTTCAAATGTGTTAAGTCTCATACAATCTCTCTTATATATATTTTCTTCATTGTTTACCCATATTTAGAAACTTTTTGAGTTCGTCGCAAGTTCATAATGCATTCTCCAGTCTTGTTCAACTTTTGCATCCCCCAAAATACACCATTGAGTTCTTCTTCCTTCGTTTTTCACTTATACTTAGAAAATTTTCAAAAATATTTCACCGTGGGTCTAAGGCATCTTCCCGATTGTCTCATCTATACCCTCGGCCCCATGTTCCTGTTGGCCCTTGACCAAGCTTTGGGAGATTCTTGGTCATGTTGACCTGTTTTGGTCTTCGACAGCTTGTCGAAGGAGGAGCGCAAGACAAAGTGGAGATCACGGGATCTCGGCCCCTTTTTGGCTCCTTTTTGGGTTTTTGGGATTATGTAACGAGATTGGGATGTCGGCCCATGGGTTTACCCATGTTTAGGCCTATTTTGTATGTATAAATAGATGTATAGGCAATGTAAAGGAAAAAAGAGAAAAGGCATCTATGTGATGTTAGTATGCAAGTAGGCTAAGTGCCAAGAGTTGGATCTGTGTGATTGAGAATTGTAAGGCTTTGTGTATACTATGTGAAACTTGCAGAGTTAAGTGCAAGTCATTGTAGCAAGGATGTGGAAGGCTTAGTGCTGGAATGCAAGGAAGAAGGATCTAGTGAGCTACGTAGATCTTCTGTCCTGTGTGGAGTAAAGGTTTTGAGGCTCTGTGCTTGTAACCAATTGACTGAAGACAATAAAGAAGAAGAGTTGGTGGATGTAGCCCCAAGGTGGGGGTGAACCACGTAAACACTGTGTTGTTATGCTTTGTGCTTGTCTTAATGTGTTTATGACTCTCTAGCTAAGTGCTTTGATATAGATAGATAGATATGCTTATGCTTTGTGCTATGAATGTTAGATTTGACTTCTATGAATGTGCTTAGTGCTTGCTTCTGCTAGATTTGATCCATCTTTTTGTGCTAAGTGCTTAATTACATTAGATCAGTGCGAATGATGCGATTCTCTATTCTATCTGCGCAGTAGTTATTGGTTGAATATTGATGAACTATTAATGCTAAATGCTTTGTTAAGTATTATAATCACAAATCTGTGTCCCAACTAAGGTTGCAGGCACTTGAGTCTTGCAACCATCCCTGCCTCTACCTCATGTGAGACTTCATCTTCTTCGCAGGTGTTGTCGAAAGGGCTGGTAGTTAGGGTTTTGTTGGTGCGCTATTATAACGTTGACCCCTGGGTCTGCCCCTGTGCCAACAAATGGTTCCATTGCCAGGACCTGGAACTATGATTGTTGGGAATTGAGAAAGAAGAAGCTCTGTGCAAAGATTCATCTGAAAGTTGTGAAAGCTCTATGCATAGATCTATCGCTCTAGTGCGCAGTATCCTACTTGATTTATAAAGCTCTGTGCTAAAATAAATAAGCCCGATCTGAAGAAAAGAAATTGGATCTGAAGGAAAGAAGCAAGATCTGAAAGATTTTGTGCTCTATGAAAGGTAAAAGTGAGAATTTCTGATTAAAAGAGGTAAGATCTGCAAGCTCTGTGCTCTGATAAAGGTAAGAATAGTGAAAAGTTTTAGATCTGGAAACTCTGTGCTCTGTAGAAGTAAGATAAGTGGAAATTTTTGTTTCTAAAGTATGGATCTAGGTATGTTTGATAGGTTCTGTCCTCGCTTGAAAACTAGGGCACTGATAGATGAAATAAGGCTTGATATGAGTAGATCTGATAAGAATAGTGAAATATATGTTATACCTGCATAGAAATAATGTTTGGACTAACAAATGGATGCAGGATCCTAGAAAGAATTTTTTCCAGGTTAGCTACCATGGTCCTAGTGCGTAGTACCGGAAAGGCTGGGGATCATTTAAAAGAAAGAGAGGATTAACCCTCTGTTATAGTTGCAGAAGACCGAGACATATTGCTCAGGAATTCCCTGGGAAAATACCTAGTTGTCTTTGTTGTAAATATATGGACCATGAAGTGTTGGATTGCCCTAGAATGATTGCTAAGATGGAAGAAATGAATCTGAATAAAGAAAACCCTAAGGCAGATCCAAAAATGGAAGAATCCTAGGAAGAATCGTAGAAAGTATTGCTGCAAATAAACGAAATCCTGAATGACCATTGACATGTCAAACTATCAGAGATCTTCAAGGAAAAAGAATGCATTGAAGTAAGAATATGAGACTTCAACATTGACTGTGTTTTGGATGAAGAAACACAGGTGAATATCATGAAAAAAAGAACTTGGGAAGCCATAGGGAACCCTGCTATGATCCCTTCATTAGGAGGAATATGACTATTCTGAGGAAAGATGATAAACCTATGTGGGAAGCTCACTCGCATACCTATGAACGTTAATGGAACTTCGACAGAAGAAGATTTTGAGATTATTAAATTTATTGAACACATCACCCCATTTACCATGTTACTAGGAAAACCTTGGATTGATAGAGATCAAGACAGATGAAAGGAAGAAGAATGAATTTTGGAACAGAAGAAACAAGAGTTAAAAGATTTCATGACCAGAAGGATCGCACACTTGATTGCAGAACAAGAGAACAGATTGAAGCTATTTAACACTAGAGGCCCATATGTCAAATATGAAAGAACATTAGAGGACTGACAAAAGACTAAAGTACTTATCCCAGACAAAGAAGAAGTATCACCCTCTAATCTTAGGAAATAATTTCAACAACGTGAAGTAAATATGTTAAAAGAAGATAAGAATCAGAATGGAAAAAGGCATACCAAGACGAAGCTCACTGGAAAGAAGGCTAGAAAGATAAGTAAGAAGAGGGCTAAGATTGAAAAGTTCCAAAAGGTTCCAGAGGGAACCTCACAGAAGGACAATTTGCAAAATTGGAGCTTCGTCGGTATATAAGAACAATGACACATGGCACTTCGCCATGATGAAGCAATATAGCCATTGGGGAACGTTATAACCATTAGATCAATGCTTCGAAAGGATAGAAAGCCATTTATGGCCAGCCATCTCGCCATCCGACTGTTGATACCATGCCATAACGGAAAAAACCGAGTTAATGAAGACCTCATACCCATTGTAAGTGACCCGTTGTTGAGTTACCTATTTATCCCACCACGCCACGCATTGAGAACACTTTTGCAAATTGAGAATTTGAGCCTATATACTAAGTTGAATTTATACTATGATCATCATTCTTCTTCTCTCTCTCTCTCTCTCGTTACTGTGTCTAAGATACCCCCCTGCACCTGAGATTGTTCACCCCGAGCATGTATGTCAGACGAGTTGAGCGCTGCAGAAAGAGTTGTTGAGGAAGTTTTGATCGACCTGATGACTGAAAGAGTCATGTCGATGTCTACAGGTATACAAGCATCATCCACGAGAGGACTGCCAACTTCTCCATCCATTGCTCAAGCTGGACCATCATGACCATTCGATGAGAAGCGAACCAAGCACAGGGATGACCTCGCGAATGCTAAGTTGATTCTGAGCATATTACCCACCTATATACCACCTTTGAGTGGTGCTGTAAACCACGACAACATACCTAGAGATTTCAAGTACGCCTTGGTCACTGTGTAGCTCCCGAAGGGGATACGCGCAGTGTGAGCAGACCAAGATAAGATTGTAGCATTGAAGTTTAGAGAATTCAACCTCGGCGACTGAAAATTTTACAACATGCTCGCCCCACATAAGTACCTAACCAAAAATAAAGGGAAGAATTCAAAGATCGTCCCTCAATCATGGACCCACAACCTCACACAGTGCACCCTGCTGAACGTTATGAAGATTCTGAATTTCAGACGAGACCAGGAGGTGAATGCATGTGTCAAATTGCTACTATTTTGTTAGCATGGAGGTTATCTATGGTTAAACCATCGCATAATAGTGGATCCGACGTTGATAAATTGGATCACTGGGATTAGCATGCCAGGACCTGACCCACAGGATTTTTATCTTGAAAAATCCATGGACCGCACTCTTGCCCAAAGGATCAAAGACACTTATGGCGATGTCG
>SNQJ01S0000740.1:713102-740315 GCA_010110895.2 Picea sitchensis | reverse complement strand
TAGAGTGGTGCAGTGTGCCTCGCCTGTCAGATGATTGCAGGGAAGTTAGTATGCAAGAAACGACCCACCCAAGTGACTGGTTTTGTATTCGACCTCGCAGGGAAGTGCGTGAAGGGCCTACAAATGAATTGGGAGAAGTACCTGGTAAACTAATTATAACTTGACTGCAGAGAAGTGCAAGATCAAGGGTACAAATTCCACTTCAGTTGGCTATTGATCCTAAACACTTTCATTGCCTAGGAGATGCCGGAATATGCAACCTTCCCAGACATTGAGCCCTTTGAACCATTGGATGTGAAGTTCAACACACTATGGTATTCAAGCGACATGAATAAACAGTGGTAGACCAATGCTGTATTTCATGCATACTACAACCAGTTGAAGGTAGCTATACAGTCCGAGCCTCGAATGACATCAGATTCTTTACACAAGTTCCGACCGTTGATGAAGTTCAGTGCGGACCGCCATTTCATTTATATCAGAACGCGCGCTGATGAGCACAAGCAACAACTTCAGTCCTACTACAAGATAATGGAGGAGGACTTGGAGGAAATCACCAAGGACTAGTCGGCGAACCTCCTCATTCCAGCAGACCCTGCAGAGATATCCGATATAGACACTCCAAAAACTGCACAAGATACACTCGGACCTAGCAGGACAAAGAAAACTGAAGAGGTTCAGGATTTAGATAGTGCATATGTGAAGACTGATTCCATCTCACCAGAGCAAGTAGGTGATGACAGAGAGATAGATGGCACAGAAGTTGAAAATAAGAAAGGTAAGGTTACATCACCTAGAGATTAGGAGGACCCCTCGAAGAAAAGGAAGGTTTCCCCCCCGAAGCCTTCCTCCTGGAAGAAATTGAAAGCTTCTATGAAAAAAATGTAGACTATCCTCACCTCAGATGAATTCAATTTCATTATAGCGGCCCTGAATGATGCTTCGCTGGAGATAACAAAGAAACAAGAGGCTAAGCAAGAAGTGATGCAAAATAGAATCAAGATTGAGCTCCAAGGAGTGCAATAAGCACTACAGTCCAGCCACACAATCTTCACTGCGCCTCTGTTAGTAGGAACACCAGAACTGGGAGATGAGCCAATTCAAATCCACCGAATCTATAAGACAGTCGAAGCTTGCCTTCGATGAGAACATGAAGAAACAACGCAAGCCACCCAGGCTTTGACACAAGTACAAGGAGTCCTTGTAGAGAAACACAGTACTGCAGAATGGGAGAGGCTTGATCTCCAGGAAAATTTTGACAAAGAAAAATCCCAACTGCAGAAATAGAAGGAACAGTTGCTCACGGAGCAACTCGAAGTAAAATAAATGGTCAACAAATCACTTCGCTCTGTGACAGTCGTAGAAGTAAAGGCCAAAGAGAGAATTCCACAGCAAATAGTACAACTTGAATAAGTGATCCAACAACTACAACAATGCATAGCAGATTTGGAGCTACACGCAGTACTCGAGACCCCTCAATATGTAAGAGATCAAAGGGAAGCAACCACCAGGAGCGCAATTGAGAGACTGAAGGCTCTTGCTGGGGAGTGCAAGCAGCTGAGTAACCACAATGCCCAAACATATGAGAAGCTCGCTGAGAACCCAAAATTGTAGGCACTGGAGTCGCAGCTCCAGGACGCAAAGCAAAATGCAGAGATACTACATGCACAGCTGAAGGCCCTGCCAGCTGTAGAAAGAATGAAGCGGTCTCAAGAGAAGAGAACCGTCTAGAAACAGATCCATATGATTCAAAGCAAAGTTATGGAAGTAACTCAATGGCTCCAACCTATGCCAGATAAGGCTAATCAGTTGTTCACAGAGGTAAATAGATGAGGAGTAGAGCTAGAACATGTTGTTAATGCAACAGAACAATGCCTAGAAGGGCCAGTGAACGACGTAGTAATCCAGGAGTTCACCGAGCAAGAGGCCATAGCACAACAACAGGTTGAAGCAGCTCGGGCTAAGCTCAAGGCATTCGAGGCAGAACTAGTCTGGACAGAGTGACTCGGGACGAGTCACAGGTGAGTGTTGGTGGCCTGTTGGCCCTTGACCTATCTTTGGGAAATTCTTAGTCATGTTGACCTATTTTAGACTTCGACAGTCTGTCGAAGGAGGAGTGCAAGATGAAGTGGAGATCATGGGATCACGACCCCTTTCTGGATCCTTTTTGGGTTTTTTGGATTATGTAAAGGGATTGGGATGTCGGCCCATGGGTTTACCCATGTTTAGGCCTATTTTGTATGTATAAATAAATGTATAGGCAATGTAAAGAAAAAAAGATAAAAGGCATCTATGTGATGTTAGTATGCAAGTAGGCTAAGTGCCAAGAGCTAGATCTATGTGATCGAGAATTGTAAGGCTTTGTGTATACTCTATGAAACTTGTAGAGTTAAGTGAAAGTCATTGTAGCAAGGCTGTGGAAGGATTAGTTCTGGAACACAAGGAAGAAGGATCTAGTGAGCTGCACAGATCTTCTGTCCTGTGTGGAGTAAGGGTTTTGAGGCTCTGTTCTTGTAATCGATTGACTGAAGACAATAAAGAAGAAGAGCTGGTGGACGTAGCCCCAGGGTGGGGGTGAACCACGTAAACACTGTGTTGTTATGCTTTGTGCTTGTCTTAATGTGTTTATGACTCTCTAGCTAAGTGCTTTGATATAGATAGATAGATCTGCTTATGCTTTGTGCTATGAATGTTAGATTTGACTTCTATGAATGTGCTTAGTGCTTGCTTCTGCTAGATATGATCCATTTGTTTGTGCTAAGTGCTTAATTACATGAACTATTGATGCTAAATGCTCTGTTAAGTATTATAATCACAGATCTGTGTCCCAACTAAGGTTGCAGACACTTGAGTCCTACAACCAACCCTGCCTCTACCTTCGGTGAGAGTTCATCTACTTCACAGGTGTTGCCGAAAGGGCCGGTAGTTAGGGTTTTGTTGATGCATTGTTGTAGTGTTGAACCATGGGTCTGCCCCTTTGCCAACAATTCCCAATCCATTTCTTATACTTATGCAAATTATCCATAACTTACCATGAGTCTGTGGGATGTTTCGAATCTTCTCCACACTCCCACTATCCTACTTGTTTATAACCCCACGATCTCTCAACACTTAGTCAAATTCTTTAAGTCTTATTGTGGGTTTGCGGTGACTTTATCACTCCTCCATATACTATTCCAAACCCCGCGATCTCGCTGCACTGTCGTTCTCTCACCCCACCATTTCATTACCAAGAAATTCCTCCATCTTGATTATCCACTGCCTCGCAATGATCTGTGTCTTGTCTTATCATGTTCCCCAATGTACATTTAATACACATCTCCCAAAAATGACTAAAACTGATTACGTGTTAAAATTCGTTATTAATGGCAATATTTTTGTGACAATTCCTCATCAATTTCAATATTAATTTATATTAACAATCCTTGAGTCAAGAGCCCCAGAGCATGTTAAGGTAAACATGTTGATTTTGATAATAACACTTTGAGAAGAATTGTGCATTAATCTGTCAACTTGATTAAGTATGACAACCCAGAGAAAGGAATAGTTCTATGGAGATACCATCAACCTACTTGGATGAGAAGATCAAAGGTTTCAGTGGTCAAGGGAATACACATATTACTCTTCATTACCTCTTCTGGAGAAGATTTCAAACTAGATTTGGACGTTAGGAATTTATTTGGTAGGATGCATTCCATAAGTCTACGACTTCAATGAGTTGATTTCATGGTGCATTGATAAATTTGAAAAGAATTAGAGAATAATTCAGTTACAAGGCCAATTGCCTATTTCCTTAGCCATTTTAGTTTTTAAGAGGATGCTCAGACTCCCAGAGCTGACAATGATGTTCAAAGGTGTTGAAGATAAGGAATTTTTAAAGACAAAGAATGGAGGATTGGAGATTCTACGAGAATATCTTGAAGACCCAACAATTATTCCAGAGGACCTTTCAAGCATTCAGGTCAGTTCATTAAAAAATCCCTATCGAGAGATGGAATGGTTATTCTCTAGAGTAGTCATACAAGAATCTACAATTATTATTCCCATGATCGCTCTGTATATCTTGTACTTTTCAATCCATGAAAAAACAATATTTGACTGGGAAAAGATTATCTCCAATGAATTATCTTTTTAGTTGGAAAATTTAAGAAAGAACAAAAGGTTCTACATTTCCTCATGCTTAATTTTCTCCATTACATATTGTCACATATTCAAAGGCTTGCCTTTGGATAAGAAATTCAATTGTAAACTCGACCCTATTCAGATGTGGTATCCGACTCTATGGAACCATAAGGATACATACCATTTCTATGAAGTGAATAATGCATTCATTTCTTCTTTCAAAAATTTTATTCATGGACCAAACACATCTAGATTGTCTCTAGAAGCAACATCCTTTTTAGATAAGAGAGGAAGTTTTGAAGCAATGCATAAATCCAATGTTATTGGGATTTACTGCTCTTGTGAAAAACCCTCTTATCTGCCATATTATGTTTGTTGATGAAGTATGCATGCAATATAATTTTTTTGCCCATTTCTTTAACAAAAAGAGGAAAAGACAGTTCATTACTTTTCCATGGAATATTGGAGAGATAATGGTGAAAAACATTACACATATCATTGAAATATCATTCCATATTTACCAGTATAATCTAAAGAAAGCGAATGAAATCAAGGGTTTTAACCTCAACAAATTATATATGAAACATATGACATTTGTTTGGTACATGTATCATTTGCTAATACATTCCTATTTAGAAAGAAGAGGGTGATATCTAAAAACCCCAATTACTACTTGATGAGGAAAAACAAGAGGATATCAATTAAATTATTAGTACAATTGATCAACATAGATGACAAGGAAGAGTCGTGAATGAAATGAGTTCATTGTCTCCTAATATTTCTAAAAAACGTGGCCTACCCAAAGGAAACCTGAGAATGAAATTGAAGAGAAAAGGAAATTGTCGATGGATAATTCCAATGATGGAGGAGAACAAAACAGTCCCAAGGAAAATCTAGAAAGACCACACAAACTCCCAATCACTAGTAAAAGGAAAAGATGAATAAATAAGGAAGGAGAAAGCGAGGACGTACCTGAAGAGGAAATTGTTTTGGAATACATGGAGCTTGATGTGAATATATAGGACATTGAATTTCCATATGAAGAAAAAATAATGCAAGAGAGAAGATAAATTGCAATAGAATTGGCCACCCAAGAGACAATCATGTTTAAATAACAATATTTGACCTTGCACAATGCCATGTTTGATAAAAGCTCAAGAAAATTGGTTATTAAGAAAGTGAATTCAAAAAATAAGAAGGTTCAAGGACAATTGAACTCAAAACTTGACTTTAATGGACTTCCACGCTCCAAAATTGTACAAATTCATGAAGCTACAGGAGAATCCCTAAAAATGTCAATAGGAGACATAGAGAACAATAATGCCAATTTAAAAGACATAATTAAATAATTATAAAGTTCTTTAATTCCCCCACAACTATTCGCCAGTCCAATTTCTACAATACAACCTTGGAAAAGTCTTGAGGGAAGACCAAAATTCAACTCATGACTAAAGGGAACATTAAGATTACATGTTTCCATTATGAAGTATTTCAGAGAAAATATCCAGAAGATAATGTCTCTTATTCTCAATACATAGGGATTGGAAATGTGTTTTGTTTCCTTCAGATCAAGAATGACAAATTTCAGACAATACCTTCAGGTTGATCTTGAAAATGAAAAATAATTTTTTAAAGGGGCCATTTCCACTTTCATTGCAAATGTTTCAAGTGTTAGCGAGTTCCATAGGAAAGAAGAGGACTTTCCCTCTGCAGTTCGAATAAAACAACTTAAGGCTTGACAATTCAGGAAACTTCTTCTTGAAAAACTCATATCTTTCTTTAATAAGTTCCTCATATTGGGACGTCTTCTCTTCTAGTTGGGAAATTTCAATATGCTCTTCATGTAAAATTCTCTTCCCACTACCTTCTGATTTAATCTTTGAATGAGCAGAGGAAAAGGATTTGCCCATGTTGGTTGAAGTAACAAGTTGCTTACCTTTGTCAACCTAGGAGCATTGTGGTGTTGTTTTATGATCATTTGGAGGAGGAGGAAACATGGATTCATGTGTAAAAATTGTGTGAACAAGTAGCATTGGTTGAACTAGAGGCAAAGGAATAGAGACACTAGAAACAACAATATGAACTAGTGGAAGAGGGGGAGGCATACTCCATTGATTTTCACCTGAAGAAGGATTAGAAGATAAGTTACCCCATCCATCAACATGAGGATATGAAAGAGATTATGGGATATTTAAAATACCATGGTGAGGATGTAAGATAACATTACGGTTTGCTTGGGGTTGTGGAAAGGCTTGGTGACCGCCAAGTTTTAAGTGTCCTATTTGGATCAAGTGTTGGAAATCATCAGAGTCAACATAAAGATGATAGAAAACCTCAGTTTTTATGCCCCCCAGGCTGTCAAAAGGTATTAGGCCATCAACCTCTTCTTCCTCTGTTTCCCCCATTTCCTCCTCTGTTGCTACCACTACTGAATAAGCTCATGTAAAACCACAATAATTCAATTAGCACAAGTATAAAACAACAACAAGATAAGACATCTAATACAATTTGTCTAAATGATTAAACTTGATCTGACATGACACAACCATACAACACAAATGGGAGGTGAAAAGGAATAAAGTGAAATAGGGACACAAATATATCATCCATATATACATGCCATTCAATAGTACACAAGTATGCCTCCGATACAAGTTGATTATCATTTCCATACTATCTAAATTTCATTCCAAAAATATGTCTGCCAGTGTTCATTATCACACCAATAAGCCAGAATTATCATCAAGTCTGTTCACATCTTTTAATTGTGTTCTCTTATCATGTTGATTCTATCAAACAATATATTTTCTTATGCTTATTTTATTATATATATAGGAATAGGATGGAGAAAGGAAATTGATGATGGGGACTTTAGGAAATGACTTATGAAAAGTAAGATTGATGAAAGAAACTAGATCTATATAATAAATATCTGACTTCCATTTAAAGAACTTCAATTTCACTAAATCATCAACCAAAATTGTCTCTATTGATTTCCTACTCAATCAAACCAAAATAACCATTTCAGAAATGTATCTAGGTCTTATCATTCATAATTTTTTGTACAAGATTTTGTTGTTTGATTGTACATCCACAATATGCATTTTTGATGCAATATATTTCATCTTTATTACATAGATAAGGAAAATATGAGAACATGATATAAAATGAATAGGAATTAAGGGAATATTTTGTGAAAATTGAAATTGATGAAAGGTAGTGAGTCTATATAGTATTCCATTTTCCTTTGGAAATTTCTTTTATAAGATAATTATTTGATAACTAATAGCATCAACCATATTCATGATAATCATAGCCATCTATAACCCTAGTTATCCATCTTATACATTCTATGCTTTTGCAGGAACTAGAGTCATGAAACATTTTAATAAACTAAGATCATTTTCTATACATTCTGAATATAACCATAACATAACTCCATTCTCATAATTTTTTATTCATAGGTTATAGCTGGAAACACCATTCATAATTTTTACACCATCTACAAAATACTGCCAAAAATAATGATAACAAAAGTTAAAGTTCACTGAATGCTAATATGGAACTAGCCACATCATTTTCAAAAACCATAAGTAAACTTATCAATGAAAACCCCAACAGGTAATTGAAAGTCACAAAAGAAACCACAAATCGAATGATAACATATATTATGGAAAGAGTTCGAGTTCGATAATCTTTTGTCCATAGAGAGATGTATTGAAACTTATAGTTTCAATATGTGGTTTCAAACTTGGAAACAACTGTTCCATAATCATAAAAAAATGTGAAAACATTTAGCCTCTCTGAAATACTTTCAAGAAAATTATATTCCATGGAAATGATGCAAGTTAAACCATCCTAAATTCTTGAGCTTGTAAGTTTACTATCAGATTAGGGTTCAAAAACATTTACTTTTGAAACACTAACTATAACCTAAAACATTCATAGTCCCCAAAGGCACAACCATCAAAGATTCAAACACATAAGCTCATATCAGAACAAAAAATCTAGGTGAAACCCAAGAACATGAAAGTGTTCACACTAAAATGGTTTGATCCTTGTTTTTACTTTTAAAAAGGAAAACTATTTTACAGACCCGAAGTAAAAAATGTGGATGATACTAGCGCATATATACCATTGCGTTTTAACCCCTTTCTAACGCAGACCAACTGATGGATAAACCATGACTGGAATCAAGTAAATGCAACGAACAAATATTGGAGAGACCATAACATTTAAACCCATAAAGAGAGATTGATTCCGAGCTTCAAGTGCATGAAAAAATGGATTGCCGAAGATTTCTTCTTTTCAGAAAAATGTTATGGAAAATGCAAGTATGGAGAAAGAAAACAGAACTACCATTAACTTTTTGCAAACAAAAATCCTTTTTTTCTTTTTTCTTTTCAAGAAATGGTATAGAGGGGAGAGAAGAGACATTTATGCAAACATGAATGTCAAACATATCCAAAATTAACCATTTTAGAGACAAATTTGATGTAAAATATGTAAAATGAGGAGAATGGAGTTATGTTATGGTTATATTCGGAATGTATGGCAAATGATATCAATTTATTAAAATGTTTCATGTCTCTAGTTCCTGTAAAAGCATAGAATGCATGGGTTGGATAAATGAGGTTATAGATGGCTATGATGAGCATGAATATGGTTGATTCTATTAGTTAGCATATAATTATCTTGTAAAATAACTTTTCAAAGGAAAATGGACTATTATATAGACTCACTACATTTCATCAATTTCACTTTTCACAAAAAAATTCCCTTAATTCTTATTCATTTTATCTCTTATTCTCATACATGCATTATTTATGTAATAAAGATGAAATATATTGCATCATAAAGGAATAGTGTGGATGTACAATAAAAAAAACAAAATCCTGTTACAACAAATTATGAATAATATGACCTGGATACATTTATGAAATGGTTGTTTTGGTTTGTTTGAGTCAGAAATCAATAGAGACAATTTTGGTTGATGATTTAGTGAAAATGAAGTTCTTTAAATGAAAGTCATATATTTATTATATAGATCTATTTTCCCTCATCAATCTCAGTTTTCATAAGTTGTTTCCTAAAGTCCCTATCATCAATTTCCTTTCTCCATTTTAGTCCCATCTATATAATAAAATATGCATAAGAAAATGTATTGTTTAATACAATCAGGATGATAAGAGAACATAATCAAAAGATGTGAACAGACTTGATGATTATTCTGGCTGATTGGTGTGATGATGAACACTAGCAAACATATTTTTGGAATGAAATTTAGATAGTATGGAAATGATAATCAGATTATATGGGAGAAAGAATTGTGTACTGCTGATTATCTTGTATATATGGATGCCATATTTTTGTCCCTATTTCACTTTATTCCTTTTCACCTCCCATTTGTGTTGTATGGTTGTGTAATGTCAAATCTAGTTTAATAATTTAGACAAGGTGTATTAGATGTCATATCTTACTGTTGTTTTATACTTGTGTTAATTGGATTATCATGACTTTATATGAGTTTCTTTAACATGGGTAGCAACATAGGAGGAAATAGGGGAAATAGAGGAAGAAGAGGACGAGGGCCTAATACCTTTTGGCAGCCTAGTGGGAATACAAAACTCAAGTTTTATGTTCATTTTGATGCTTACTCTAATGATTTCTAGTAGTTGATACAAATAGGACACTTAAACCTTGGGGGTCAACGAGGCTTGCCACAACCCCAAGAAACCCCTAATGCTATCTCAAAATCTCACCCCGATATTGTAAATATCCTAGAATCTCCTGCATAACCTCATGTTTATGGATGGGGTAACTTATCTTCTAATCCTTCTTCATGTGAAAATAAGTGTCCTATGCCTCCCCCTCCTGCATCAATTCAAACTATTATTGCTAGTGCCTCTAGTTTAGCCAGTGCTACCTGTTCACATAATTTCTACACATGAATCCATGTCTCCTCCTCCAAAGGATCATAAAACCACACCACATTGCTCTCATATTGACAAAGGTAAGCAACTTGTTACTTCAACCAACATGGCCAAATCCTCTTCCTCTGACCATTCAAATATTAAATTAGCAGGAAGTGGGAAGATAATTTTACATGAAGAGCATCTTGGAATTTCCCAGTTGGAAAAGAAGAAGTACCAATATGAGGAATATATTAAAGAAAGAGATGATTTTTTCATGAAGAATTTTATTGAATTGTTTTAATTATGTTTAGACCAATTTTTACTATGACACCTTTTGAGGACAGATGACGGAACCATGATATTTATTTTTGAAAGTTTTAAAATATCATGTTATTTTATGGGAGACACAAGTATTTTATTCCATGGTGTTTGAGATGCATGTTTTGGTGTGTTATATGATGTTGATGTGAGGAATGGAAATTCCTCACTCAAGCATTTTTGCATCTTACTAGACTAAAGTAACATAGGTGGGAATGTTACTCTGGGTTTATAGAATTGCAAAAATATCAATCAACCCTCAAGAAACATGTTCTTGGACCTTATGCTATTTTATAATTGTGTGTTTAAGCTTAAATAAAATGTAAAAAATTATATATAAATGGTTACAATAATTAAAATCAATGAAGTAAAGAACATAACAATATGAAAATCAGAAATACAAAAGTATCAATTGAGAAAACCCATATTTTTATTAATAAAATCTTTTCCGAGTTACAACAAGAATGCCTATTTTCAAACCTCTGCAAGGGTGAGGACCAAGATCAGAATTAGAATTCTAAGTTGGAATTGAAAATCATACATAGACAACTAGTTTCTGAAATAAAATGACCAAGACTGTATACACTAGATCAACCAAGTCACAATCTCACCAAGTCTTGACTCTACAAAAGAATCTTAATCAGACATGAAACTTAATTCAAAAATTCTAATAAAACTACACAGACTATCAAGATAATTGAATGACCTTCTAAAGCATGTCAAATATCAATGCTTCCTAGTCCTTTCTTCTTTTCCACCTTTATAAATATCTTGTTATCAACAAGAGGATTAAGCCTTTTTAAGAAACTCGGAAAATGAGAAGATGTAATTTATAAATCTCAATATGAAACGAGAGAAAACCTTATCAGAAGTGTTTCTCTCTAATTCTTCATTTATTCTTTGTCCTTTGGTTCTTTCTTTTATTCTCCAAAAGGTATTTCCTCAAGTAGTTGAAATACTTTTAGTTTACTAAAGATAAATAAATTTAGTTAATAATTAGGACAATAACTTTATTGATAAGTATAACTAATAAATAATAACTAAATAGGTGGGGTCCCCCTCTATAATGAGACTCTATATCTCAATCATAAAAATAGATTTTCCTTGTTGCTCCATCATATATTGAATCAAATATAAAATATATCAGCATCATATAACATACCAAAACATCCATCTCAAACACCATGGCATAAAACACTTGTGTCTCCCATAAAATAACATGATATTTTAAAACTTTCAAAAATAAATATCATGCTTCTTACATTTTTCCTCAAAAGGTATCATAGTCAAAATATGTCTAAACACAATTAAAACAATTCAGGAAACTTCTTCTTGAAAAGCTCATCTCTTTCTTTAATAAAGTCCTCATATTAGGACTTCTTCTCTTCCAGCTGGGAAATTTCAGGATGCTCTTCATGTAAACTTCTCTTCCCACTTCCTGTTGATTTAATATTTGAATGAGTAGAGGAAGAGGATTTGGCCATGTTGGTTGAAGTAATAGGTTCATTACCTTTTTCAATCTGGGAGCAATGTGGTGTGGTTCTATGATCCTTTGGAGGAGGAGGATGAGGCATGGATTCATGTGTAGCAATTGTGTGAACATGTAACATTATCTGAACTGGAGGAAAAGGAATATAGGCACTAGTAATAACAATATGAACTGGTGAAGGAGGGGGATGCATAGGCCATTGATTTTCACCTAAAGAAGGATTAGTATATAATTCACCCCATCCATCAACATGAGGATGTGCCTAATATTCTAGATATTTACAATACCAGGGTGAGGCTGTAAGATAGCATTATGGGCCGCTTGGGGTTGTGGCAAGTCTTGTTGACCACCAAGGTTTAGGTGTCATGTTTGGATCAACTTCTAGAAATCATTAGATTCAACATCAAAATGAATATAAAAACTTAGTTTTTTATGTCCCCCAGGTTGTCAAAAGGTATTAGGCCCTCAAGATTTTCTTCATTTGTTTCCCCCATTTCCTCCTCTGTTTCTACCCCTACTAAATAACATCATCTAAAACCATGATAATTCAATTAGCACAATATAAAATAACAATAATATAAGAAATATAATACAATTTGTCTAAATGATTAAATTGTCTTTGAGATGACACAACCATACAAAAAAATGGGAGGTGAAACAAAATGTGAATAGGGACATAAATATATCATCCATATATACTGGTGAATCAACAATACACAATTCCACCTCCCATATAAGAGGATTGTCATTTCCATACTGTCTAAATTTCATTCCAAAAATATGTCTGTTAGTGTTCATCATCACACCAATCAACCAGTATAATCATCAAGTCTATTAACATATTTTAATTATGTTATCTTATCATGTTGATTCTATCGAACAATACCTTTTCTTATGCATATTTTATTATATAGATAAGATTGAAATGGAGAAAGGAAATTTATGATAGGGACTTTAGGAAACAACTTATGAAAAGTTAGATTAATGAGGGAAACTAGATCTATATAATAAATATATGACTTCCATTTAAAGAACTTCAATTTCACTAAATCATCAAACAAAATTGTCTTTATTGATTTATTACTCAATAAAACCAAAAAAACCATTTTAGAAATGTATCCACATCATATCATTCATAATTTGTTGTAACAAGATTTTGTTTTTTGATTGTACATCCACACTATGTCTTTTTGATGCAATATATCTCATGTTTATTACATAGACATGGAACATATAAGAACAAGAGATAAAATTACTAGGAATTAAGGGAATACTTTACGAAAATTGAAATTGATGAAAGGTAGTTGTTGACGATTAAAATTGCAATGAGGAATTTTGCCCACAAAGTATTACTTAAGCCCTATTATTTAAACTATGCTAATAATATAATACTAGTAGGTGGGACCCCCTTGTAGACTGGAGGCTCAAAGATAGACATATCACACATATTCTGCTGCTGTTTCGACGCTGCTTACATAGTTCTACATGGTTGACAATGCAATATTGGTTTCATTTTGACATAGTAACAGGTGGATGATGCATTTTATGGGATGTTTATGAAATTCTAAGCATTATTTTTATGTTATAATGGGCAAGTATTTACATTTGCTATGATTTAAACCATGTCACAAATCGTCATGATCGAATACCTGACCACATATATACAAGAAATATGTTAGTAATAACATAACCAAAACAAAGAAAGGAAACTCATGAAAAAATCCTAAAAGGAAAGGATCTATGTTTGAGATATGTTAAGGATTATATGAAAATGGAAAAGTAAAAGATGTTAGTGTTAGTCCTAACTATTATATGGTTGGTTAGTGGCTATGCGATTTTCATTTGATTTATTTTGGGGCGCATATAACATTGCAATACATATGATATGGCATAAAAACTTGGCAAGGGTTAATGTGTGAATGTTTGGGTGGCACATTGGGCAAGGAATATTGTCGCAGATTTCAATGGTTTGGGCATTGAATACATGGTTAAATGATATGGTGAATGTTTGGTTGTCTTGTAATAATGAATTGAATAGGATATGAGATGGAAGCAACGTGCAGTAAATGAATGTCACTCCATACTCCCCCCATCGGCTGCCACCCTAGTGTTGTTCCTTGTTGCATTTCGGTCTGTTGGTGGTTAAGCTCCACATTTCAGGCTTGGGAAGAAGAATGCTCGGCTAGCTCACCCTTTTAATATCTTTGTTACATGTATGTTTCTTTTTCACCCATCCATGAATTATGCTCTATGTATGAACAAACAATGGCTCAATAAAGCTTGGGTTTGGGTGTTCCTGAGAATTTCAAATGTGTAAATGCGTGTTATTTCTCTCTAAGATGACTATGTAATTATTCAGATTGCAAGAAAAAGAATTATTTTTTGGTTGAGTTGTGCATTCACTGGTTTATCTGTCCATTAAAATTGTGGTGGGTCTCTCTGGATATTAAGTGAATGTGGTATTATCACTCTGTGTTAAAATGGTGGAGGGTTTCGCTATGTGTATTATTGCCTCATAGTCATGAGTGTAACCCTATCCAGTCACATTCAGATTACCATTCAGTTGCTGTGTATTTTCTTCATACCAGAGTCATGGTCATGGGCTCATTCTCATTGTCTTGGCACCAAAGTATCTCAAGATCCGGTCTTAGGGTGTCCATAACGTTGATATTTACTATATGGATGTCGGGTGATATAAGTTATGCCTCGGTGTTATGTGTCCTCACTATTATTATTGTCAAATGGTTCGGCTCTTAAAAAAATAGACAGAGGTTATATCTCTATACATGTTCTTTGTAACTGTCACTGTTCAGTTAACATTCGCCTCTCCTCTGCATGCGTAAAATGCATTATGTGCACTGACTTTTTCTACCCTACCCGTCGTTGTCTTCCTCTGTGGATAAATTTTGTTCCATTGCCCAAACTGGGAGTTATAAGGAGACCCTGTGGCTTACTACTGTGTCTGTATGGAAAGGGTTTTTGCATGTGGTTGATATGTCTCTGAGGACCTCCAATTCTCTATGCTATTGTTAAATGGGCACGCTCTTGATTGTCTCCTTGTATTTTTTTTCAACAGAGACCGATTCTAAATCTCCAACTGTTCTTCTCCCTTCGGGCATCTTCTTGGTTGTCAAATATTTGTTTATCAAGTGGAGTGGTTATGGAATTTTTCGTCGAATCCCTATCTCGTCCTTCTATGATTAAATTGATTGAACAGTTACAATTGGTAACAAAAATTAATATGCTGTCGAGGGATGTCTTCTTTTCTCTATGGTTCCACTCACTTTGTTCTAACAACGTGGTCTTAATTGCAAATTGGAAACACCTTTGTGTTTCGCTAGGCCCGATCAGGGTTATAGCTAATTATGGAAATGGTGACTGTGTGTATTTGGTTATGTTCATTGTGAATATATTATTGAATCATCGTTCACATTGTAAATGGTTACATCGACAATGATGAGGCTTGAGTTTTATGTTGACTGTGGTTCCGTTCCAAAAAATTATTGGTTGATATGATGAAGAAAGTGTGTAATCAAGCATTTTTGGAAGTTTGTTCGTATTTGGAAAGGGACCTGTGTATATTTTAATTTGGGCCGATCATAAATTGGTAGACAATGGATGTTATTTTTTTGTACCGCAGAGGTGGATCAATGTTGTTGTGTGTTTTCTTTAAATTCTTAAAGGGAAACAAAATAAATTAAAGACCAAGCATTTTCTTAACAGGATTGTTGAATGGAAAGTTGTTTCGATTATGAGTATGATTGCACAGACTGTTCTAAATTGAGAAGTTTTAAGAAAATTTAAATGTTGGAACAACGAACAGTTTGATACACAGTAATTGCTGATATGGTGTTGGTATTTTTTGTATTGATTTTAGTACAAAGTTATGTTTATTGATTACTTGATTTGTTTTATGAACAATATTCATTATTTCCCTTCCATTCTCTCACTTTTCCACACATTACAAATCCTCTCACATCCCCAGATTCACTATTCACGCCCTGTTCTTAAAATTAAATTATAATTAAATGAAAACTCTGTATTATAGCAATTGAAGGATGACACAAAGATGAGTTACAATTGGTATGTTTTGTTATTACAACACAATTGATTTTTTGATGATTTGTCGAGCAGTAACCATGATCTATTCCCTTTCATTTTATCACTTTTCGCTCAATACAACCCCTCATATATCCCATAACCCTTATTCAACCCCTGCTCATTGACAAGTATTAAGCGATTTTTATGGATTGGATTGCATTAGTCTGATGTGTTGCTGAGCCAAACTTTGTTTCATATTTAAGGAGATATCATGTATGGTTTGTTGAAGAAACTAGTTGCTAATAAATGTTGCATACTAGAATGAGCTTTTTCAGCAGAGGAATCCATGGCTGAAATAACAGGGGAAGAGGAAATTGGAATAGGGGCCCAAGAAGGCCAATATTTTTGATACATTTTGATGCAGATCCACAAGAGTTGAACCAACTATTCCAAGCTAGATTTTTCAACTGATTGGACAAGGGGTGGTCCAACTTAGGCCAGAAAGGCCTCCTTTCCAACCCCCGCATGTCCCTGGTATCCCAATTCCCCCTCATGTCTCATTACAACTTGAAGTCCCTTAAAATGATGGATGGAAATAGATTATCCACCCGACACTCTCCCAACATCGTGGCTGGCCCAATATGTCTCTACCTGCTCCTCCTCCACTGGTTAACCCAATTGTCCAAGCTACTCTTGAACACTCACCTGTACAGTCTTCCCACACAAGCAAGAGGCTAAAAACTGAAGCCCACCATGCACCTGATAAAGGAAAATTTGTTGCTGCCCCATCCTCTCCCTCAAGTGACTCTACCAAATCCATTTCATCCCACATGCACTTGAGAGATGATTGCTCTCATGTTATCAGTGAGATTAGGCCTAAAGGCTCCACACAGCCTAAGGAAAATTCAGAGAAATCAAAGGGACACAGTAGCAACAAAGGGAAAATTGCCTCCCAAAGTGGCAAATATGGTTTTTGAGTGTTTTTATTTATTGATTGTTGAGAACAGTTGATTGCAAATTTTTTTGGACAACACACTATTTTTGGATATCTTGGATATTATTTTTTTTGGATATGGTTTCAAATATCATTGATATCAATTTTCAAATTATGAGAGTGATGATGGGAGCCACAAGGAGGGGTGTGTTTGATTGATTGACTAGTTGTGTTTATGTTTGTTAAGAAACTAAAGGGAGTCACAAGGGGTCCCACCTACTAGTTATTATTTATTAAAGACCCTTATTATTATTTTATTAATTTCCGCCCTAAACTAAAAGTTAATTGAGTTTTAGTTAACTTAACTAAAAGAGGTAGTTTAACTACTTCAACTAATTCTAATTTCTTAAAGGAAAAAAGAGAAGGAGGAACAAGAGGATAATAGAAGGAGAAAGCATACGAAGGTCTGCTCTTGAGTTTTATTGAGATAGTTCAATTTTCATTCATTCTTTAATTCATTGAAAACCTAATTCTCTTTTATGAAAGCAAGGTCCTATTGTAGACAACGATATTCAAGGCTGAATTACATCATTCAAACACTTGTTTTTCAGAGGTGTTGATTTATCTTTGATAGTCTGTGTAGGCTTGTCTGTTTGTGAATTAAATTTCATGATTGATAAAGGATATTGTGTCGAGTCGAGTGGGAAACAATCTATGGAAAGCTAATCTAGCTTTTAAATTTCAGTTTTTTTACTTTCTGTCAGAAGTCCTTTTGTATGGTTTTCATCGGGGACATCTAAGTTTGACTTTGGTCCAAACTTCCTCAGGGAATTTTGTAAAGAGAATGTTTCTTTTGATTAATTGGAATGAAATAAGCGATTGCTTTTTGTCTCATCTGTGTTAATTATTGACTTGGTATTTTTTCTTCTGTCTCTACATTTACTTTTGCATTTGTTATATTCATAAAATTATATAAATATTGAATTTTTCAGTAATCTTTTATTTATAAAAAAATCAACCTAAGCCCTTGTAACCAATACTTGTGGATTAGGAAACATGTTTTGAGGCTATAAACATAGGGTGATATTCCTGTCTATCTTGATTTAGCCAAGTAAGATCTGAAAATGCTTGATTAAGATTATTTCATATCTTTTCCTCAACATTTATTTTGGCGACCATACTGGGGAGATCTTCCATATCTCTTTGGTTGATTTTTATGCTTGATTATCATCGAATATATCTATTTTTCTGATATTGATTCTTTGACTGTACTTGTTGCAAGGCAACCTAATATTGAGCCCGATCTTTAATATCATACCATCATTGATTTAAACTTGTTTAACACCATCTTAGATACTGCTAATACTCAGGTTGATCTTAATCGCTCATTGGAAACAATTGAACAAGACACAAGTGCCCAAGAACGTTTGGAAGATAGGCATATACAACTTAGGAATCAACCATAACTTTATTTTTCCTTCATTTTTGATCTTCTTTTCATGTCCTTAGACCCTTGTGTTTCTAGGAGAAGAAGAGGCTTATCACCTGAAATTAATCCTATTGCTGAAATAGGAAGAAGGAACGTTTTGTTATCAACCCAACAAAGTGCTTTAAGGAGAACCTTGTTTGATTCATCCAGTTCGTCTTTCTCTCTCTTACCTATCATCCACAACATGACATCTAGTGGTGGCTCTGGTGGCACTATAGGTTCTTCTTCATCTCAATCGTCAACTTCGTCAGTGATTGGTAGCTTATATAGTCACCAAGTCCCTGTCCAATCTACCACAAACCCCACCAAAGTCATTAAAAAGTATGGGCTTTTTTAGTTTGAAGAAGATGATACAACCACCCCATGGCATGTTTCCTCCCCTCTTAACCTAGCACCAACTACCCATCCACTTCATAAATTCAAAGATAATCTCCCTATCTTTTTAGGGAATAACACTATCACTATGAATGAACACTTAGTGGCATTTTCTAATGCCTGTCACAACATAGGAGCCAATGACAATGATACTTGTATGAACTTATTTGTTAATTCCATTGAAGGAAAGGTTGCGGCCAATTTAGGTGATCTCCCCCCTAAGATTTTATCTACTTGGGAGGATTTAGTCTATTGGTTCAAATCCACCTATGGGCAATCCAAAATCCCAGTCGAGCAGTTACGTGAATACAATAATATCGCTTATAAGGATGGTGAGATTATCAAGTTCTTCAACTTGCGTTTCACCAAGTTATACAATCAAATCCCTGAACTCATTCGACCTCAGAACCAAGCCATTTTCATGCATTATTATAATACATTACCTTCCCCCTACCATCATAGGCTTGAGGAAAAGGCCATTGATAACTTTGGTTCTGCTCTGCATACTTGTTTAGAGTATGAAGAACAACTTGAAAGAACATGTCTTCCTAAGGGAGATTTAGTTTAAAAAACAGACATGTCCCCCTCTTACAACTTGTAAAAGACATAAATAATCATATGATAACGTATGAGCGAAAATGAAATGTCTCCTGTCTTACCCCTGGAGCTTCATCTCTTTCTACACCCCCTTTTAGAAATCCAAATGAAAATAATTTTCAGCCTAAATCTATCATGCCTCGTAGTTGGTGTAACTTTTGTGAGGAACACCATGAGGAAAGTAAATGTGAGGTAAATAAGAGTTCTAGAGATAAAATATTTGGTAAGAGACCTGAAACTGCCATCGTTTTCCTAGAATTTGTAGAGCCAGAAGATGTCATGATCATCAATACTAGGAATAAATCCTATTCTCCCAAAAGAAAATATGATCCTCCCCGCAATTATTCTAGCCCAAGATCATCCTCACCAGTTGCTACTGTTCAGGTTTCTAAGGCTCCTGACAGTCAAGGAACTACCTATCATCTCCCCTCTTCCAAATACAACATTCTAAATCAGTTGGCCAACATTAAAGCAGATGCAACCCTTTTGGATATGGTTGTCGTCCCTGAACAACAAAGGCATCTAAAACAATTCATGGAAGGAAAATATTTCATTGTAGCCAACCTATCTGAAGAGGTAGATGAAGAGGATTCATTTGTAAATAAATTAGGTGTAAATAACTTTAGACACCCTGTAAAAAAAACCCATTTTATATTTCTGTAAAGATTATGGATAAGATTTCCCATTATTGCCTCATTGACGACGGTTCGAGCTCAAGTGTAATGTCGAAGATTATTATGGAAGATCTAGGCTTGTCTTGTACAAATGAAAACTCTAGAAGCATGCTCTCTTATAATAGTCTACAACAAACGACCATAGGTGAAATCAAGGACGTGACCTTGGTTTTGTGTGTGCATCCTGAAATTAGGAAAACCCTTAATATTCAGGTAATCGATATGCCAGTAAGTAACTACTTGATCATCCTAGGAAGAGATTGGCAAGATTTGACGGGTGGATACCTCTCACTTGACGAGACACACTTATCCATTCCTCGGAATGGTAAGAAAGTCATAGTCCTTAGAGAGGGAAGGATTTCACCTTACATAGAAAGTGTTCCATGTTGGGTATGTGTTATATTCTTTGCATGTGTGTGTGTGGGCGCGTCATATTTGACAACTACGTCTGACGATCCCTCTAGTAGTGCTCTTTGTGTCATGTGCGTCGAGCGCTTCCTAGGGGGGTCTTAGAGGGGCCACGTATTCCCCCCTTGGTTACGTGCAACATTCAGGGCAGAGCCCCCAATTTTTTTTTTGGGTGGTATTTTCTATTTATAACGAATTTTTCTATTTTTAGCGGTTTCCTAAAATAATCCCGGATTAAGGGATTAGGGTTTTGGTATCTACGGAATACCTAAAAACATTGTATATATATTGTATGGTGAATGGTGAAATTAATACAATGAAGAGTTGAAAGGTTTTCTCCCGGTTAAGGGTTTTCGGTATAAATCTCTGTGTACTATGTGTATGAGCCATTGATTAATTTCTATTTTTCTTAAGAATCTATATGCATTGCTTTACTTCGTAGGTTTAAAACTTACATTCCACATCCTAATGTGAATTATATAGAGGAGGACCTAGGAGTGTATTCCATCTTTGCCGAGGAGGATAACACTCCCTTGCAAAAAATCGATTTAGACGACGGTATGTGGCATATGCACTTTGATGGTTCATGCTTCAATGAAGGAAACAAAGATGGTATTATATTGTACTCTCCTGTGGGGAAAATTCATAATTTTTCTTATAGGTTAGAGTTTTCTTTCACAAACAATGTCACTGAATTCAAAGCATTACTATTAGGCATTGAAAATGCCTATAATCTGGGTTGTGGTCACCTTACAATTTTAGGGGATTACGAGCTTATTGTGAACCTTGTACGTAATATATACTCTCCTAGAAAAAATTTGATGAAACACTACACCCAAACTATTTGGGCACTTATCTCAAACCTACTATCTTTCAACATCACTCATGTTAAAAGGGAATTGAACTCAATGGCTGATCGACTAGCTATTTTTGCCCAAGTTTCCAAATAATGTTAAAATATGTGCCCAATGTTTTGATGAAGAAAAATTGAAGTTTGCCAGACTGCTTGGTGAATTTAAAGATGTTTTTTCTTGGTATTATAAGGATCTTCGTGGTTTTGATCCCGCTCTTATACATCATGCCATTCCTATCAAGGAGGGCATAAAACCAGTTAGGAAAAAACAACGACCTATTAACCCTACACTAGAATAAACTATTCAAAAGGAGTTGGAAAAACTCTTGAAGGCTAGGATTATCTTTTTGGTTAAGTATTCAAAATGGGTTTCTAATTTGGTTCCCGTTCGGAAAAAAACCAGTCAAATCAAATTATGCGTAGATTTTCGCACATTGAATCGAGCTAGCATAAAAGATCACTTTCCTCTCCCTAATATGGAAATGATTTTGCAAAAAGTTGTAGGGTCACAGATGATGTCCTTACTTGACGGTTTCTTTGGTTACAATCAAATCAAGGTAAAAAGATCAGATAAATATAAAACCACTTTTATTACTCGTTGGGGCACTTTTTCTTATGAACATATGCCTTTTGGATTATCCAATGCAGGTGCCACTTTTCAAAGAGCTATGCAAATAAATTTTGACAATTTGATTGACAAGATTATTCAGATCTATCTTGATGAATTAACTATTTACTCTAAGAACCGATCATATCATTTTGGTCGTCTTAAAAGAGTTCTCATGCGATGCAGGAAATTTGGCATTTCTCTAAATCCTTCTAAGTCTATTTTCAACATTACCAAGGGCAAGCTCCTAGGACAAATTGTCTTCGATTCAGGAATAAGCATTGATCCTGAAAGGATTGCTGCTATCCTAAATCTTCCTGCTCCCACTTCCAAGAAGGAGGTTCAAGATTTTATGGGGGTTATTAACTTTATCCATAGGTTTGTTTCTGATTTTGCTGTAATGGTCAAACCAATTCATAGTCTTCTTAAGCAATATCATTCCTTCTCTTGGACAGATGATGTCGAAGATGATTTTGTAGGGATCAAGAAAGCAATTAGCTCTGCACCGATTCTGGCGAAGC
Source organism: Picea sitchensis (assembly GCA_010110895.2). Lineage (NCBI taxonomy): Eukaryota > Viridiplantae > Streptophyta > Pinopsida > Pinales > Pinaceae > Picea > Picea sitchensis. The sequence goes on along the minus strand of SNQJ01S0000740.1, from coordinate 717,972 downwards.
CAGATTTTGAGAAAGAATTTATGATATATACTAATGCCACAGAGGAAGCAGTTTCTGCTATCCTCATGCAAGGTGATGACCAAGGTAACAAAAAACCATTGGCTTACATGAGTCAAATCTTGTCCGATGATGAGTTTAAATATTATTTTATTGAAAAACATGCTTTCTTTCTTGTTAAAGTTGTTGAAAAATTTCGCCACTTCATCTTAGGTAAGCATACATTGGTAAAAGTCCCTTTACCTGTCATCAAGTTTTTTCTCTCACAGACTTATCTTTCAGGGAAGCTTTCAAATTGGCTTGCCTTGCCAAGATCCAGGAGCATGATTTAACTATCGTGACTTCTACCACCATCAAGGGACATGACTTATCCATTCACTTAGCTCAACATGCTGAAACTAGTGAAGAAATTGATGAACATGATAGTTCTCTATCAACACTGTTCTACATTGATAATCAGATCCTTCCTGTGTCTGAACCTCCTTGGTATAAGAATTTGGTTTACTATTTGCAAAACCAAAGATGTCCAGATAACTAAGACACTCATGAAAGAAGAAGGCTTTGTCTTGAATCTTCTAGATACATCATTATAGGATACTTCTTGTTTAGAAGAACTGTTGATGGTATGTTGCTTTATTGTGTAAACAATGAGGAAGCACAAAAACTGTTGCAAGAAACTCATGGTCCTTCAAATCTTTTTAATCACGTAGGAGGTCATTTTTCTGCTAAAACCACTGCTTTTAAGATTATCAGAAAAAGATAATATTGGCCTTCAATCTTTCGTTGTTCTTATGTTTTTTCGAGATCTTGTGACAAGTGCTAGAAATTTGCTGGGAAAGAACGTCTTTCAGCCATGCTGTTACAACCTGTCCTCCCAGATTTTCCTTTTTCAAAGTGGGGATTGGATTTTATTGGTGCTATTAATCCTTCGTATTCAGCAGGACAAGTCTTTATTTTGACAACCACAGACTATTTTACAAAATGGGATGAAGTTGTCCCGCTTAAACATTCGACAGATGATCAGGTGATTTCTTTCCTTGAAAATAACATATTTTCCATATTTGGTCTTGCTTTAGAGATTATTATAGACAATGGTCCCGCTTTTATTTCTACTAAGTTGACCCAATTTTTAGCTAAGTTGGGGGTTAAAATTTTTACCTCATCATATTATTACCCCCAAGGAAATGGGCAGTCCGAGTCTACCAACAAGAATCTGGTGAGAATTTTCAAAAGGCTCATTGAAGATAAGCCTCATCAATGGCACACTCTCCTCACTTATGCTCTTTGGGCAGATCGAACTACCACCAAGGTGAGCACTGGTTGCACTCCTTTCCAGCTTGTTTATGGTTAAGAAGTGATTCTGCCTACTGAGCTAGAACTTTCCTCCTTAATGTTAATGCTACAGGTCGAAGAATTAAATTCTTCTGATGTTTCACAAAGGATGAATGCACTCCTAGATTTAGAGGAGAAAAGGATGTTTGCCTTGGGTAATATAAAAAAGAGACAACAGACTATTAAAAATCATTTCAACAGGAGTGTCAAAACTGTCAAATTTAAAGTCAATGAGAAAGTACTATTGTGGGGTTCAACTCATGCTGATAGGGGAAGACACTCAAAGTTTCAAAATTTATGGCTGGGTCCTTTCAAGATCACTTTTGTCCTGGGTGAAAACTCTTACATTCTAAACGATTTACAAGAGCGATTGTTTTCTTACAACACTAATGGTTCTCACTTAAAACATTACGTGGAACCAACTTGAAGAGTTTAACGTTGTTTGGATTATTCTGTATTTTAGTAGTTTTCATTTCTTCTTTCATTTTAGTAGTTTTCATTTCTGCTTTCATTTTAGTAGTTTTCATTTCTGCTATTTTCATCCTGTCATTTCAATTATTCTTTTATAATAGTTTTCATTTCTTATTTTATTGTAGTAGTTTTCCCTTTTCTGCTGTTTTCATTTATGTAATTTCATTTTTGTTGTTTTCAATTTTGCAGTTTCATTTATGTTATGACATTTCTGGATTTTTGTTCTTTTGATTTCAATTTATGTCAAGAATAAATGTTGGATCAGTTCTTCCACAATGACACTCCTGCAAAGTATTGTTAATAAATGACAATTGAGCTTACATGGTTGTCATGATGTTCTCCCTGAATGCATCATTGAATTTGTTTTCTTCTTTCACTGCTGTTTTATGAGATAGGTGGTTACATCTCGCTTCTCCTTTCCATTTATTCATCCATTCGATATTCAAAAGAGAAAGTTCAGAAAGTTTTTCTCCTTGAAGTCAAGAGCAAATTTTAGTTGAATGATTATGCTTACAGGGATAAATCCCCTCATACTTAACACTTTCCATGAGTTATTCCCAAATTCCTGGTCATTTTTCCATTAAATCCGCTCACTTACCCCTGTTGCATAATCATTCTGATTTATATCTTCTTGATCTGATGATTACTTGGTTTTCCAAACCGGACATTCTGAGTTCTTAATTTGTTGGAAACAAATTTCCCTGTGGAGTTGCCAATTTGTTGATGATTAAAATTGCAATGAGGAATTTCGCCCGCAAAGTATTGCTTAAGCCCTATTATTTAAACTATGATAATAATATAATACTAGTAAGTGGGACCCCCTTGGAGATTGGAGGCTCAAAGATAGATATATCACACATTTTTCTGTTGCTGTTTCGACGTTGCTTACACAGTCCTACATGGTTGACAATGCAGTCTTGGTTTCATTTTGACATAGTAACAGGTGGATGATGCATTTTATGGGATGTTTATGCAATTATAAGCATTATTTTTATGTTATAATGGGTAGGCATTTACAATTGCTATGATTTAAACCATGTCACAAATCGTCATGATCAACTACCTGACCACATATATACAAGAAATATGTTAGTAATAACATAACCAAAACAAAGAAAAGAAACTCATGAAAAAATCCTAAAAGGAAAGGATGTATGTTTGAGTTATGTTAAGGATTATATGCAAATGGAAAAGTAAAAGATGTTAGTGTTAGTCCTAACTATTATATGGTTGGTTAGTGGCTATGCGATTTTCATTTGATTTATTTTGGGGCGCATATAACATTGTAATACATATGATATGGCATAAAAACTTGGCAAGGGTTAACGTGTGAATGTTTGGGTGGTGCATTGGGCACTAGCAAATTCGGGTCATTTTGCGATGGCTATTTCGACGCTCTTGCAACGTTATTCCATGGATATTGCGACGAATCTTGAGTCTCCCAAACATCGCTTCAGGTGACGTGGCACGTGCGATGAACCTGGATTAATGTCACATGAGCGAAAACAGTAGGGAAGTTGTCACTATTGAGACAAAAGCAGAAATATTGTCACCAGAATGACTAAGTAAAGCAATCGTCGAAAGAGTGACACATTAGGGAAATCGTCGCAAATGAGACAATGTAAAGTTATCGTCACAAGCGCGACAATAAAGAGAGATCCTCGCACACTCGACAATATAAGAAAAGTAAGGAAAAAGTTTGCGACAAATCAACTTTCGAAGCGATCATCTCAAGAGCGACGAACATAGGGTATATTGTGACAAAATTTCTATACAATTTTTGTGATTTGTATAGAAAGTTCGTTGCAAGATTTGTACAGGTCGCACAATTGCGATGAAAACAAGGTATATTGCCACGAAATTGCTATACAATTTTTGTGATTTGTATAGCAAGTGCATCGCAAGATTTCTATGAGTCTTCGCAATTGAGAAGAAAACATGGTATATTGCCACAAAATCGCTATACAATTTTTAATTATTTGTATAACAAGTGCATCGCAAGATTTCTATGGTGCGTCGAAATTGCGATGATAACAATTTATTTAAAAAAAAAAAAATGATTTTTGAGCCAATTATAGAAGGTGCTATGATTGCACACTAAAGAGGTCATCCAAGTGAATTTGTTGGTTGGTTGGTTGAGTTAGTTGACTGACCCCACTGTTTAAACTAACTATCTTCTTAAAACAATTACACAATTATATCAAAAAACAATACTCTAACTTAGATTTACATATTTAAAGTCTCCCTGGCCTCAAAGCCTTGTTTGTCCTAAAAAGGTGAGGAAAAATAAATAATCAAACCTTCCAAAGAAATTATTGCTTTGTTGTTCAAATAAACTCTGATGGCATTATATATGATTTTATATTCTTTTTTTATATTTACTCATCAGTTATACATTTTAATATGGTGCCATTAAATACCTTCTTAAAAACACACGCTTGAGATGTTTCTAGCTAAATTTCTCATATTACTGCTTAAACTCTTGCCAAAGGAAAGTCCCACCCTGCGAGGGAGAGCTTGAGGAAATAGATAGGGAATCCGCCCACTATCACCTTAGTGCCCTTTCCTCTACATTTCTAGGCCATGGTTTCTAACATAAGGAGGGTTTTCCTAGGGGGATAATACTAAGTCCTATATTTTCATTTCTAGACAGGTGAGGACAAGGACTTTGTTTGACTTGGGTTTACTTCTCTAAACTGATGCTTCAAGAAAATTAAGAGAAGAAAATTCTCAATGAATGATTGGAAGGAAAAAACTTACTTTATTCAACACAACACACCAATGCACCATTACTCATAATTAGTGATCAATAAATATACAAATCTAGGCATGGCTATGACTAGATACCTAATGTATAAGAACAAGTTAAACAACATGGAATCCAAGAGGCTACCTAAAATTGCTTCCAAATCAAGTCATAACCACCATCGACTCAAGCGAGGATGGCATAAAGATGCTCAATATTGGCTAAACTATTGGGGAATCATGGAAGAAACCATTTTGCAGAATAAAGATACTATTAAAAAAAACGTCAAATCAAAATTTAAGGAAAAAATGTGGTGTGATAAAG
>SNQJ01S0000740.1:689884-713092 GCA_010110895.2 Picea sitchensis | reverse complement strand
TATGTATCGGTTTGATCAAAGAATTATGTATCTCTCTAGTTCAGATTCCAGAAAAAGGCATGGTTATGGATGTGGTGGTCGCAGAGATTCCCCCAAGGTATGTTGTTGTCCAGGTCTTGGGGGGCCAAGTTGAAAGGTACTTTGCAGTTGGATATGTCGTATTCCACCGTCCCAGGATTTGGGCAACAAAGAAGACTATACAGAGAAACGCTAATGAAATACATGGTTAGTAGCCAAGAAAAGCCACATAACTATCCACTGTACTCTGCACACTCTGATCTAGATTCCTTCATCCTATATAACAATGGTGATATGGAAGAACAAATCACTCAGCTAGAATAAGATACATCTAATCCGAATCAAGGCCAAGAAATCACTGAGGCAGAAAGAAAGAAAAATGTGATAAGTGAAGAATTACCAGCAGATTTCTGGAGCATGGACTTCGATGGAGCTATAAGCAAAGAGGGAGTTGGAGAAGGAGTTTGGTTGCACAATCACAAATTCAGGTATTCGAAAAATCATTCTTACAAACTGAATTTTCAATGCACTAACAACATAGTTGAGTACGAAGCTTTGATGCTCAGTTTGAAACTCCTAAATAAGGTTGGTGCCAAACAAATAATGGTAAGAGGTGATTCCAAATTAATTATCAAACAAATCAAAGGTGAGTACGTAGCAAAACATCCCCGTATTAGAGCTTATAGGAATGTTGTTTTGGATGCCCTTAAATGTTTCACTGAAGTTGATTTGCAGGTGATGCCCAGGGGACAAAATATTTTAGCAGATGGATTATCTACGTCGGCAGCTACATGCAAGATACCTTTCTGTTCCACTCGCCCATACACGGTGGAGGTGAAGTGCAGATTGACTGTCCCAGAAAACATCAGATATTGGCAGGTACTTGGGAACGATGATCAAATTGAAGATTTTCTACAATGTAAAAATGATTTCGAGTGTACAAACATAGATTTAGAAAATAAGGATCAAAATATAAATAGATCTGATTTTGGAAATGATAGTGTAAATAAGATAGATTCAGGAGAACTAAGTGAAGATGAGATAGATTCTGATGTTCTGCATTTAAAGAGTAATGTTTTACCTAGAGGTTTAGTTCCTTTAGAAGACCTATTTGATTTTAACAATGTAGCTAAAAAACCAAAAATTGAAGCCAGTGGTGGAGAAGTCGAAGATTGTAACATAGGGACAGAAGGGAAACCCAAGATGGTAAAACTTTCCAAATCATTACCCCCTAAGCAGAAGCTCAAATACATTGAACTTTTCAAAGAATATTCGGACGTATTTTCCTGGGGTTACGAGGAATTGAAGTCTTATGACACGACCATCATACAACATAGGATCCCGATAAAAGAATATCAAAAACCATTCAGACAGAAACTTAGGAGAATCAATCCCAAGTTACTTCCCCTGATAGAAAAAGAAATCAAGAAGATGTATGATGCTAAAATCATAGTTCCATTATGATTTTCCAAGTGGGTCTCAAATCTGGTCCCAACCCGAGAAAAGACTGGAGAAATCCGGCTTTGCATTGATTTCCGAAATCTGAACAAGGTCTCTCTAAAAGACAATTACCCACTACCAAAAATGGACCACATATTACAAAAGGTAGTTGGATCCAGTCGAATCTCCTTAGTGGATGGGTTCTCAGGCTATAACCAGGTTCTCATTCACCCAGATGACTAGGAGAAAACGACATTCACAACACCTTGGGGTACTTTCATGTACAAGAAAATGCCTTTCGGGTTGATGAACGTTGGGGCCACTTTCCAGAGAGCGATGCACATYGATTTTTTGGAAGAAATTGGTAAATTCATTGTCATTTATCTGGACGACGTAACTTTGTTTTCCAAATCCGATGATGAGCACTTACAACATCTCAGACGAGTGTTTGAGAAATGCAGGAAATTTGGGATTTCTCTGAATCCTAAGAAAAGCCTTTTTGAATTAGAGGAAGGTAAACTGTTGGGTCACATAATCTCTAAGGATGGAATTAAGATAGACCCCAACAGAATTGAGGCCATTCAGAAATTAGAACACCCAAGAAATATCAAAGAGTTATAGTCTTTCATTGGAAAAATAAACTTTCTGAGAAGACTCATACCTAACCTGGCTGAGCTTCTCAAGAATATCACCAACATGTTAAAAAAGGACACAAAAATAAAATGGGACGTTGAGTTCAAAAAGTCTTTTGAACAAGTTAAACATGCACTCACACAAGCTCCAGTCTTGATCTTTCCTGACTTCACCAAATATTTTTACCTGTTTTCTTTTGCTTCTGAACATATCATTGCGGCAGTATTACTATAGAAAAACAACGAAAGGTATGAACAACCCATAGCCTTTTTCAGTAAATCTTTAAGAGATGATGCTTTGAATTATAAAATAATGAAGAAACAAGCTTTTTCCCTGGTAAAAGCCATAAAATATTTTAGAGTATACATTCTCCATTCCCACACCATTGCATATGTTTCGAACACGGTAATAAAAGACATCTTAACCCAGGACAATCTGGACAGACGAAGAGGAAAATGGATTGCTATCATTCTGGAGTATGACATAGAGATTAAGCCTACTAAACTGATTAAAGGTCAAGGTCTAGCAAAGTTAATGGCTGAATCAAATTTCCATGCTCTTGATATTAATTTCTTAGCTGCAGTAGATGAACAGGGAGAGCAGGCGACTCCAAGTGTGAAAGAGGTATTTCTGAATTCTCCATGGTACGCAGACCTGATCTTTGTTTTGAATAACTTACAAGCTCCCCCTAATCTGACCAAAACTAAAGCTAGGTTTTTGAAATTAAAAGCATTAAAATTTTGCATTCTAGAAGGCAATCTATATTGGAAGGATCCTGGAGGTATTTTGTTGAATTGTTTGTTAAAGGATGAACCTAACAAAGTATTGCAGGATTTTCATGCAGGAGACTGTGGTGGTCATCTGAGCTGGAAAACCACAGCCAACAAAATTCTCAGATTTGGGTTCTACTGGCCCACGCTATTCGCTGGCGTACATCAGAAGGTTATCTCGTGTCATAAATGTCAGGTGTTCGAGGGGAAAAAGAAGCTCCTTCCTTTGCCCTTGAAACCAGCCTCCGTTGAAGCTCCTTTCCAGCAATGGGTATTAGACTTCATCGAAGAAATATATCCTCCCTCTTCTGGCTAGCACAGGTGGATTCTTACCTCCACGGATTATTTCACAAAATGGATCGAAGTTGTACCAAGCAGGCAAGCCACTAATTCTATGATTATTAAATTTCTTGAAAATAATATCTTGTCTCGTTTTGGATGCCCTAGAAAGATTATAACTGATAATGCAGTTTCTTTCCGATCTAAGAAGCTCATAGATTTTTGCAACCAGTACCATATTGGCTTGGGGAATCCCACAACTTACTACCCTCAGGGAAATGGGTTAGCGAAGTCGTCAAATAAAACCTTGATAAACATTATCAAGAAGACATTGCAAGAAAACAAAAAGTCGTGGCATAACAAGATGGTTTCCACACTATGGGCTGACAGATTGACCACCAAGAGGTCAATCGGTATGTCACCATATCAGCTGGTTTATGGCACTAAAGTAGTTTTTCCCACTTCCTTATGAGTTCCTGTCATGAAATTGCTGCAAGACATGCAAGCCGAACCAAACGACTCCCAAAGAAGGATAAACCAGATAATCCATCTGTAGAAGTCCAGAGAAGAAGTATACAACAAGACTCAGGTTGTCCAAGAAAGCATTAAGAAGATCTTTGATAAAAGAACCAAAGAAGATTATTTTGAGCTAGGTGACTTGGTTCTGATATGGGATGCCCGAAACGAAGATAAAGGAAAGCATGGAAAATTCGACAGTTTATGGAAGGGACCATACATGATTCAAGCATTCAGAGGAAATAATGCCTTCTTGCTCAACAACAGTGATGGGACAAATTTTCCAGGAGGACCTGTAAATGGCAGAATGCTGAAGCACTATTTACCTCCTCAGTGGGGACCTGTAGTCACACTTTTCCATTGTACAAACCATTTTCATTTTGCTTGCAAATTCTGAGTGAATAAATTTGATCAGAAGGTTGAAGCCCCCAGAGAAGGCCCTAAGCCACTGAACATTGTTTTCAAATTTTCAAAAATAAAACCAATCAGAGCAACAAAGACAACTATGGAGAAAGTTTTTCATAACATCAGCAATCATGATTCTTGGCACTTCAAAAAGAGAGTAACATCCCCAGGTAGAGCCACTGTTATAACCCTATAATTTAGAGGATCAACTGGTGACTGAAATGTTATCTTTCTAGTGTTTTTGTTTGTCAAATGTTTTTTCTATTCTGCAAATAATTTGAGAAAAAATAAAAAGAAAAGAAAGAAAAATAATAAAAGAGGGCATAAAAGAAATTCAATAGAGCCCCATGCAATAACAATGACTTGGTCCATACCTTTCAAGCATGGACAAGTTATTTTAAATTGATGTTGATAGAAGTAGTGAATAAGCTTGGCTAAACTGTTTAATCTTAGCCAAGTGATTTTAGTTTAGTTAGTGAATAAATTTGACCAAACTGCCTAATCTTGGTCAGATAACCCCAGGATAGAGTAATTTCTTAGTCCAACAGTTTAATCTAGGCTAATTGTCATAGGTGATTAGGTTAGAGCATAGGGTAGTTTGCTTTATCTCAATAAAACGGGTAGGATGATTGATATTGAACCATACCTTTGATGATTGAAGCTTTGATCTCTAACCCCTTGGTGATAAAAACATGGAAAATATTGGGAAAACCCACGATATGCACTTATCCAAAAAATTTCAGAGCGCATATGCCTTCGCGCTCACAATTAAGCACAACGCATGTATGAACAGCTTAGATGTTCGTGCCCAGATCTGCAGTTGACAAGTCTTTCCGCCCCCCCCAAACGTTCTACCTTTAACAGTGGGGGTGGGGGGGGGGGGTCCGGAATTGGAGATAACATAGATGTGCATCTGGATGGCTCAGACGTCGGTGCCTGGATCTACGGTTTAGATTGGATTCCGAACCCCCCCGACTGTTCTTCTTTTAATGGTGGGGGGGGATCCAGAATGTGGTTTAAAAATCACACATAGATCTATGGTGGAAGAGGAAGCGCAAAAATCGACGGATGATGATGTTTTTTGGACCCCCCCCCGAATGATCTATTTTTAACAGAGGGGGAGGGGGTCCAGAATGGAATTTTTCTCTGGTAGGCCCCCTATCTATACATGGCATGAATCCATTGGTTCCAAATCCCACCGCCTATCACTGTCTGACATACATCGTCACTTCATGATGTCATTATCCACTTTTCCATAAGAGTCATGTCCCATAACTCTGTTAGTCTTTGTTCCTTGTTCACTCAGGGAAAGTCCCTTCACCGTGGCCTTTTCCCCCAATCAATACCCACCATGTCACCTAGCCGTATTCTTCAGTCATCGTCACCTGCCATCTCATGCTCTAAATGACCCATTGGCCATTTATTACTGGCTAATTTATCCATTAATCCGTTGACCTGTCCCGTACCCAACGGGTATCCATTTGCTCAAAACTACCCTCGCCCTTCTTTCCCTCATCATTTACCTAGTCGTCGCACCAAATAATTTTCTCCGTTTTCCTCTCTGTTACAGTTAGTCACCCACATCCATAGTCATCCCCACTAACCTTTTTATTTTATTTGCAGGTATTTTTATAGTGATGACGCCAAAATCAAAGAAAATAGAGGGCGAGGAAAATCCTTTCCTCTCGCCTCCTGTTGACCTCGATAGGATCCCTCTGGTCGACAAAGATCATTTAATTGTAGATACTATATGTGAATTCAACTTCGCGGACTTACAGTCATGGCTCAAGGAAGTTTTCTTAGACTAGAGCGACGAAATTGGGCTCTGGGAGTCAAACCTACCCCTGTATCTCTTCCCCCAGATTCACCACTTCCCAGAATTCTCCCTCAAATACCAAGCCCATTATATCCCTAAACAAAGAGCCATTATGTCTTCATCCGGAGAAATTATTTTCCTCATCACACCAGAAACCATTGACCAAATGATGCAGATACCCAGAGCCAACTTCGCCTCACCTTTCAACCTCGAAATCATCACAGAGCTCTACCAGAAGTTGTTGTTCCACCAAAGAGCTCAAATTTTTGATATTTTTCTCCCACAATCCGCTCAGCTCCCCACTACAAACCCCCCTTATCCTTCCTCCCTGTTCTTAGTAAAGGGAAACCAGGTCATCACGTCACTATGTGCCTTGCTTGGATATTTTTCGGATCAATGGGTGGATGAACCCATCTTGGGATTTCTATCCATTTTCTCCACCAATGAGAAACCCACTACTCATTTCAACTACAGTATGTTCTTGGCGGACAACATTCACGAACAATTCATTAATTTTTCCACAGAAGGCATGTTCTGGTATTCTTCAATACTGGCTTACCTATTCATTTTCTTCCAAGGGGACAAATTTTCCTTTTCAATGCAGAATATGGACGAGGATGGGAGACCGCAGGCAGTAACAACGTGGACTTCACTACTCAGACATAACTCTACAGAATTCAGTTTCAAGCAGTTCATCGAGTAGTTCTACCACCCAGTGGTGAGTATGCTCAATGGCAGACCCGAGCCTAGAATTAATGAGGAAATTCAGAGGATTTTACATCTCTCCGACCTTACAAAGACTGGTGATTGGTATCTGTACCAAAACCACACTAAGATTAGAGTTTATGGGTGCGAGTTGGCCCCATATAAGTTGCCCAGGTATTTACCCGTAAGAATTTTTTCCCTAGAATACATAAGGCAGATGATAAATTCAGACGACATACATTTCGTGTCTCTGAAAAAGAAGCAACAACTCATAATTAAAGGCCAAATTGGGTCTTTCATCTACAATAGCCGAGGCGTCGGAGAGGAAGCAGATAGATTGCTGAAAGAGATGAATTTTCAAAGCGGTTTCATATGGAATTATGATCCGTGCGGGATAATTTCCTAGATGAGGATCAAAAATAAGAATATCCCATATGTTCACACATCCAGGCCTGAGGTAGAGGCATTCGCCAACCAGACGGAATGGGAACCAAACACTCTGATTGAGACAAAGCGACATGAAATTTTGGTCACTGTTTCACCAACAACTACACCACAGGTCCCAAAGGATAAAAGGCCTAGGAAGGAAACTTCACCTTCTATCACTGAAGTATCGCCCGAATAATTCCAATTGCACACAAAGAGGCCAAAAACCAGTCACACTCCTGACATGGCTGGTGAAAAGGAAATTCATTCCACTACAACTATGGAGGTGGATCGATGACTCCTTAGTACAAGAAGCAAACATATCATAACCACAGTATTGCCCAAGAAGCCTACAGATAGTCCACCAATCAACTAGCCAAGCAAAACAGGACCGAAGCTGAGCATTTTTGAGAAGTACGATTTGATCAAGAAGAAAAATCAGACCCTGACCAACAACACATATGCTTAGTTCTGGAAGCAAACATTGACTGCACAACACAGACTGTTGTCAACATTCGACACTAAGAAGGGTAGAATGCACATGGCGTTTCTCCAAGCAGAGGTGCCAGACCCGAAGGTAATCACCGATTACAAAAGGGCAACATTCAAATTCCAGACTAAGGATGTGCATCCAGCTGATCAAATGGATCTGCACAGGAAAACTGGAGAAATGGTTTTCTCCACATTGGCCAATGCTTCCACTGTTGCCTCCAAACTACAGGTATCTCTAAACAGTTTCCAGACGCAGCTGAAGTGAGAAAAAATATCTTCCTTTTCCAAGGATAACAGGATCAAGATGTTTGAAGAACTGGTCCTCAAGATTGGATATGATCCCTCGAATGTGAAAGGAGTCGAGGATATTCTCAAGAAGAAAAATGTCGATATAGAATCTCTAAGGAAACAATTGAAGCTGCCACCAACAGTAGACTCACAGGTAAAGGAAATAGCGGAGACAAAGGGAGAAAAAGATGAGATGCTTACGTTGATCATGGAGCAGAATGCACAATTGAAGGAAATGGAAGCAGAATTGGAGAAACTAGTGAAAAAGAAAGAGAAGTCAAAGCTCATGGAAGTCATTCCACTGAGTGAAATTCCACTTGCCGGAGTGAGCAAAACGTCCATAGCAGAAAGTCGATCGACAACTCCACTGATAGCTCTGGAGAAGAGTGTTGAATTGGCTAAATCCATGGAGGAGATGAATATGCAAGAGACAGAGATTAGCAGACTTAAAAAGGAGATTGAGAACCTTCAAACAAGAATTACAACAACTTCAGAAGCAAACAGTTGCAGGCAAAACTATGGTTGAGTTCAAAGAAAGTGTCTGGACAGACATCACTAAGTCCATCAATGAAATATGGTTGATGATACAAATTATGTTTGAGCAAAACGAGCTGGTGCAAAGAAGTAAGAAGGCTATTGAGAAGATAAGAGAAGAACTGGGAGAGATGCCTGCAGAAGCTACTGAGATCATCAAGTTCCTGAATTCCAAAACCAGAGAAGAGCTGGAAGATTTGAAAATTGAAGATAGAACAGAGACCATCCTTGAGGTCAAGAGAGTCTTGACCAAGAGAGGATTGATGCTACAGCTAGAAGAAAATTTTTAGGCTATGGACCTAGGAGTGCAAATGTTTTTCAGCAAGATCGAAACTCTACAGAAGAAAGGCCTTCCTGGTTTGAGAGTTATAAATGACAAGTTGATGACGCTCGCCGATTACAAAAAGAGACTAGCCACTGTGGCTAAGGATAGTTCAAAATTATTAGGAATAAAAGGAAACATCACAGGCAAGGCATTCTTGGATTCTTTATAATTGGACATCATCATACAACATGATATCCGGTACATCTTCATCATTAAGCCAACTTTTACTAAGTACACAGAGCTGGATGAAGTTTACCGAAGATTACTCAAAGTCGTCATTCCCAGTCACCTTCGATGGGAAGAGCTTTGCAATCTGACCGAGTAGTCGATGAGCTATCCAAACCCAGTCAGTTATCCAATTAGACGAGGTTGTGCAGAGGCCTCACCAACAGTTCACCCAGAAAACAGCATGAAGTTTCGACACATCATCAAACAATTTCCTAGATTTTTGTAGTTTGTTAAGTTAGTTAGCTAAAAATAGATTTACCACATCCTGATCTTTAATGACAGGATCGTTTGTAGTTTTGATTATAAATACTTCACACTTCGATGTACTAAGGGTTGATCTTTATGCCTTCCTAGCTACAAGACTGTAATATTTTTATCAAGAGATCTTCCATTAATACAAAGAGACGTTTCACGGGATTCTTGCGTGTACTCATTGGTGATGTTTTCCTTTCTATGTTAAATGTTCTTCTTGCTCAGTTATCGCATTGTTTTCTAAATCTAATCTTTGAAAGTAACGAACGTTGTAGGATTTATCTTTGTATACCCTATTTTTGACTTTGAAAGCTTTTAGTGTTTATCTTCTAATATTACAGTAAAGAAATTCTTAACTACTTCTTTACTTTAATTAATATTCTTATCTTTCTGTTATTCATCATTTTTACTGCTAAAGAATCCAACAAATGCATTATCTTGCCCTGTGAAAAGAGTCTTTCATTTTCTAGTTTAGATTTTTATCTCATAATACAGACCCCTTAACCCAATGGATGTGTAAATCTCTTTCAGACAACTTAACAAAAACAACAACAAACAAATCAAACTTGTCTTATTCAACTAGCCTAATATCTTAAATTTGAAACATATCTAAATCATATAGAGAGATCCATATCTGAAACTGGTAGGGCTAGATTCCAGTTTTGAAGTGGTTGGATAAAGTCACCTCTGGTATATTTCTTCTTTCCTAACTACCTCTGGGGATTTACAGAGCGTTAATAGGCCCCTTAATCCAAATGTTGCATAGCTTCAAATTGAGAAAAATATTGGTTCTCAAAATCAATGATTAAAGCAAATTCTTAGGCATGACATGTTAGAATATAATGGATGTGCTTGTTTTACCATTGACAATATCTCTATTGTGACCCAACCATAGGCCGAAGCAACCCTCCGAGCACCTTAAACTTGACAGAGAATCACTCTGGAAGTAAACCCTAGGATAGATAGCCAAACAAAGGGTATCACACCTTTCCCCAAGGATAATGCACCAACAAGATCTGGTTATATGTTCCAAACCCTAGACAAGAGATAGTCCAAGCCAAACGTGATCTACTAGCTACAACAGCTGCAATGGCAGCTCTCCTCAAACTTGTGCACAAGACTGGGCACTGCAATGCGCATGAGTTGTTGCTCTGCAATTCTGAGACTGCCTGCCAGAATGAGAACTAGCCTCCTGTATTTATGCTAATTCTGGCTAACTACCTAGGCTGACTTCTCATTCTGGGTATCTCTCTGTTCAGTATATATTATTATTTATGGTTGACTTCTTCTCTTGGAGGCTAATAACCTAATATAAATTATCTTCTTGAGCTGACAAGCCTTCTAGGGTTATTAGCCAACTCATTAGGGTTTCTTCTTGCTTCCCGGATTATTCTATCCTCGTCAAGTTTACACGTGGAGGTAAATACCTCCTGCAACTATCACAATATCAACAGTCCCTCCTAGCTAGGGAGGTATTACAGGTAATGGTATTGAGAAAAAAAACATACCATTCACCCGGTAGCATCAACATAGTTGTATAGACTAGATCATGAGCACCACCATCATCATCAGTGTCATCAGCTACATTATCTCTTGAAACGATACTCTATCTGAGTAATCATACATGATGCTCACTCCACAGACTGATAAGAGAGCTATTCTTCTAATCTAGAAGGGTAAATGCTCTAAACCATTTTTCGTCTGGGAAATCTATGTCCTTTGAATATCCATCTAACTGATAATCATTTCCAATATTGTTGATAGTCTTCAAGGCAATCAAAATGAAATAGAACACAACTGTGTCTATCCATAGTAGTACATAACTATAATCTAGTGGTATACTACCACACCAAGTAACACACTAGTACTTGATCAACAACGTATAGTCACGAACAGTGGAACACATCCACCACAGTAGTATACATATACTTTCATATATCCTTCATAACAATCATCTGATATCAACCTGCATAGAAAAAATGTTATGATATAAACTGAATCATCTAGGCCAATATTTCACTCACATTTGTGAGATATGAAAGAATATCTTCCCTTAGAATAGAACAATGAGATATCTAGATTATTCTTCTCAGGCAAGGAAGAATAATTGTCTTGTTTTCTGAACCTGGACCATTCCCCACCCTGGGCCATTCTTCCTACACTAATCAAAGTGCACCTGGAGAGAATGTATAAACCTTAAGGAATGCTTGTCCCTGATTGTCGAGCCTGGACCATTCCCCACCCTGGTCCATTCTTCCTCCACTAATCAATGTGCACCCTGTAGAGAATGTATAAACCCTAAGGAATGACTATCCGGACCATTTCCTCTATTAACCACAAGAGGAAAACAATGTCCTGCATCAACCTCCAAAACAAATCATTCATCATGTTAACCACAATGAGAAATTGATGTCCGGCGAGGCGGGCCAGTCTTCTTGAGTAACCCTCAAAAAGAGAGACTTTCCTAGACCACTCCCCATGTTAACCACAATGGGAAGTCGTTGTCTATGATAAATCAACAATCTGGAGCATTTCCCATGTTAACCACAATGGGAAACCACTATCCGTCAGAACTCTCAATCCACTTTCCGAACAGGAAAGAATCTATACAAGCTGGACTATTTTTCAATGAATGTATTCAATAATATTTTTAGTGCTCCCTCCTAACCTGGGAGTCATCTCTTCCTTTTTCAATAAGGAATTCATCTCCATGAGCTCCATCTTGAGTATGCAAACTCTTTCATCTTTTACCAAAATGTCTGCTTATTTTCTCATCTATGGAGATATGTATTGGAGAACCACTTTCTCCTTTCTAGAATTCATTACGGATAATGTAATGCTTGATTTCAAATGTACTAGTTTTCTCTAAAGGCTTCATGCAGCTCTGATCAATAGAGTATATCATTGTTGGAAAAGTGAAACATATCCATGTGGCACTTCTTTTGTCATCATGATATTTGATCTTCTGAGTAATCATCTTAATACAATATCTTGTTATAGGAAATCTTCACCATGCTTCTGTTGTGCACTAGAGGTTCTCCACCAAGTTATTTTCTTCCATCTTCATACAAGGGTCTCTTTCTGGTATGCCTCAAAGTCTTGAGATTTCTCTTCATATGCTCTTTTCTCAATTGCTCTGGAGAACATTCTTTGCATTTATCTAATGTATACCTCCAACTCATGGATATTGACTCATGTAAAGATATGTTTGGTTTACCGAAACGAGTAATCATCATAGTCTTGTCCCTCCATTTGGGAGAACCTATAGTTGTGGATATTGCAATGATTTCATTCATAATTCTTCCATACACTATTCTTCATCACAATTTTCAATTCCTTTGCTTGAGTGCATTTAGGGAGTTCATGTCAGGCTGGGTATCTTATGATATAATGACCGGTTGTTCTAGCTTCTCTTGTTTCTTGGAATCTTCATGTTCTTCCTCATGTTTTTCCTTTAGCTCTTAGGTCCATGGAGTTTCTTATAGATTCCATGCCCTAAATATTTCATTTCTTTCTTTTATCATAGGATCACGGATGTGGATGGACAACCAGGGGTCTTTTAAGGCTTCTCTTTGAAGAAGACTTCTTCTGCGGTTGAACTAAACACATATTGTCTTTCATGGCTGCTACCATACTTCATTATTTTAATGGATCATAGGATTAGCTCTCTCCTAATCCTTGCTTCATGTATGAGTGCATATAATCAGCTCCCTCCATCTAACAGAGTCCATGCTTTCGTCTGCATCCTTATTGTCTACTGCAATAAATAATTGGCTCTCTTTGTCTGACAGAGTCCACGCTTCCATCTTGTTGTCTTCTACAGAAAATGCCATAAGTCTTTCTCCAATTTACTCTTGATTTCTAACTTCTTTATGTCTTTGCTTCTTCTAAGTCTCTTCATGATGGATTTGTCTTATCTTGCAATAGCTTTCACATGATTTGTTTGACATATTTCATCCTTTCATGTGTATTATCTAATGATATTCGTCCTTATCTTATTGTTCTTCCATAGGTATAGTTCTTCTTGGAATACATTATCTTCCCGAAGATAGATATACAAGATATGTATAGAGACGATGCAAACAAGATATGTACAAGAAATAGGAAGATAATTGTTACCTTCAGAAGAAGAAGTTTCTTTCATCCTACTTAGTCTTCTTTGTAGGTTCCTTTTCTTTCTCAACTGATGCTTCATGTTTCTCCTTCCTTTTCTTTAGCTCGGGATAATGATTCTTGTAGTGACCATACTTTTGACAGTTGAAGCATTGTATTTCTGAAATGTCTTTCTCTTGATTTGGCTTCCTCCTGGAGCCAAACTTCCTTTTGTTCCTGAAATTCTTGAATCTTGTCGTGAATCCCTGATCATCGTACTTATTTTGGGGTTTCTCTTTTGCACTGATCCTGTATTCTTCTTGAGAACAAAAATTCCAAAGTTTTTCAAATGTCGGATACTCCTTCCTTGTGTTCATGCTTGTGGCAAATGCATCCCATGTTTTGGGAAGACCATTGATTACTATGTTTACCAATTCCTTCTCTGAGATGATCTCTTCAATAGCTTGTAGTTGATCTCTTAACTGATAGATTCTCACAAAATATGATGTTATGTTGTCCTCATCATTCATCTTCATGTCACAGAGCTCATTCTTCAAAATCATAACTTGTCCAATGTTTCTAACTGAGAAGAGATTTGTTAGGGAATCGTACATCTTCTTCGATGAGTCGGGATGGGAGATGTAGGGTATCAAGTGGTATTTTATAGATTCCACTATGATACTCATAACATTGATGTCACCGTATTTGAACGTTTTCATAGCTGCAACGTTTTGCGGTTCCTTCTCTTTCCCTTCTTCAAACTCTGGTTTCACAATATTTCCTTTCACGATATCCAACACTTTATTCTTGGCAAGGATGCGTTCAATCCTAGTCTTCCACACTCTGAATTTAAAGGCTCCATCTAACTTGTTCTCTGACTTCATAGAATAAGTCATAGATGCTTTGACTTGGTCAAACCCTAGTTTTGACCAAAAACTCAAACTTGACGTCTTGGCTTACTGACAGTACCAGGAGATGTGCTAGGCTAAGGTGCACTGATCTATCTAGATATTAGGTCAATCCCTTCACTTAAAGTTCCTCAACAATAGGATTAGGGTTTATGCAACTGCACCATCTAGTATCCCTAGCGACAATGCTATGGTGACTGCTTCTGCTAGAAATCCTAGCGACAGTTCTTCAACAAGCTTAATATCCTCACGGCTATGTTTCCTTCCAATGGTTAGACTGAATGAAGGAGGTGTGGTCCCATAACCTGTTAGAATATAATGGATGTGCTTTTTTTACCATTGATAATATCTCTATTGTCACCCAACCATAGGCCGAAGGCACCCTCTGAGCACCTTAACCTTGATATAGAATCACTCTGAAAGAAAACCCTAGGCTAGATAGCCAAACAAAGGGTAGCACATCCTTACCCAAGGATAGCACACCAACAAGAGTTGATCAGGTGTTCCAAACCCTAGCCAAGAGATAGTCCAAGCCAAACGTGATTTTCTAGCTGCAACAGTTGCAATGGCAGTTCTCCTCAAACCTGCGCATAAGACTGGGCACTGCAGTGCGCACAAGTTGATTCTCTACAATTACGATACTGCCTGCCAGAATGAGAACTAGCCTCCTATATTTATACTAATTCTGGCTAACTGCCTGGGCCGACTTCTCATTCTGGATATTTGTCTATTCAGTATATATTAGTATTTCTGGCTGAATTCTTCTCTTGGAGGCTAATAACCTAATATAAATTATCTTCTTGAGCCGACAAGTCTTCTAGTGTTATTATCCAACTCATTAGGGTTTCTTCTTGCTTCCCGGAGTATTCTATCCTCGTCATGTTTACACGTGGAGGTAAATACCTCCCGCAACTACCATAATATCAACATGGAATCCATGAGTGAGGGGTGCTCTAGGTGAAATCCTATCCCATTAATCCATCGAATTCGACGGTTCCTTAATTTGAGTCTCAATATTTATTATATGCCCAGTTGCAAGTCGCATCCCTAACCATTTCTGGGACTCTTGTCCAATTTCTCCTCAGGGCATAAAAACCTAACAGAGCAACATTTTTTAGTTACGTGAGATGCTGGAAGATTGTTTAGGCATGGAATAGGTGACTATATTTTCCATCCGTTCCCGAGGCACGGTTTCATAAATTGGACCCCTAAATCCAAATGTTGCATTGCTTCTTACTAAGCAAAGCACTAGTTATCGAAATCGATGCAAAAAACTACTTCTGAGGAGTTGGAACTGGGACTGAGGGGTGCTCTAGTTGAAATCCTATCCCAGGAATCCATCGGAGTTGACGGTTCCTCAATCCGAGTCTCATTTTTTGTTTTATACCCAGTTGCAAGTCGCGTCCCAAACCATTTCGAGGACTCTTGGCAATTCCTTCTACGAGCATAAAATCCTAACGGAGCAACATTTTTTAGCTCCATAAGATTTTGCATGCATTTTTAGGTTTGGAATAGGTGACCACATTGTCCATCCGCTCCTGAGGCAGGGTTTTGTAAATTGTACCCCTAAATCCAAATGTTTCATTGCTTCTTACTAAGCAAAGCACTAGTTATCGAAATCGATGAAAAAACAAATTTTGAGGGGTTGGAACTGGGAGTGAGGGGTGCTCTAGCTAAAATCCCATGCCAGGAATTCAACAGAGATGATGATTCCTCAATCCGAGCCTGGTTTTCATTTTATGCCGAGTTTCAAGTGGCATCCCAAACCATTTCGAGACTCTTAGCCAATTCCCGCTCAGGGCATAAAAGACTAACGGAGCAACATTTTTGAGTTCTGTGAGATGATGAAAGCTTGTTTAGGCATGAAATAGGTGAAAAAATCAGCCATCCTCTCCCGAGGCATGGTTTCGTAAATTGTCCCTTTAATCCAAATGTTACATTGCTTCAAACTGAGAAAAACACTAGTTGTCGAAATAAATGATTAAAGCAACTTCTGAGGCATGGCACCTATGAGTGAGGATTTCTCTAGATGAAATCCTATCCCAGTAATCCATTGGAGTCAATGGTTCCTTAATATGAGTCTCGATATTTTTTATATGCCCAATTGCAAGTCTCATCCCAAACCATTTCGGGGACTCTTGGCCAATTGCTCCTCGGAGCATAAAAACCTAACGGAGCAACATTTTTGAATTTAGTGAAATGTTGCAATATTGTTAAGGCGTGGAATAGGTGAATATATTTTCCATCTGCTCCTGAGGCACTGTTTCATAAATTGGACCCCTAAATCCAAATGTTGCATTGCTTCTTACTGAGCAAAGCACTAGTTATCAAAATCGATGAAAAAAACTACTTCTGAGGGGTTGGAACCAAGAGTGAGGGGTGATCTAGCTAAAATCCTATGCCAAGAATCCATCAAAGTTGATATTTCCTCAATCTGAGTCTCAGTTTTTGTTTTATGCCTAGTTTCAAGTCGCATCCAAAACCATATCGGGAACTCTTGGCAATTCATCGTCGAGGAATAAAAGCCTAACGGAGCAGTAGTTTTGAGCTCCATGAGATTCTACATGCTTGTTTAGGMATGGAATAGGTGACCACATTTTCCATCCACTCCCGAGGCATGGTTTCATAAATTTGACCCCTAAATCCAAATGTTGCATTTCTTATTACTGAGCAAAGCACTAGTTATTGAAATCAATGAAAAAAATAAATTTCAAGGGGTTGGAACTAGGAGTGAGGGGTTCTCTTGCTAAAATCCTATGCCAGGAATCCAACAGAGCTGATGGTTCCTCAATCCGAGTTGCAGTTTTCATTTTACACCCAGTTGCAAGTCACATCCCAAACCATTTCAGAAACTCTTGGCCAATTCTCGATCAGGGCATAAAAGACTAACGGAGAAACATTTTTTAGTTCCGTGAGATGTTGTAAGCTTTTTTAGGCATGTAATAGGTGACACAATTATCTATCTTCTCCTGAGGCATAGTTCCGTAAACTGTCCCCTTAATCCAAATGTTGCATTTCTTCAAACTGAGAAAAACACTAGTTCTCGAAATCAATGATTAAAACAATTTTTGAGGCATGGCACCCATGAGTGAGGGATGATCTAGATGAAATACTATCCTCGTAATCCATCGGATTCAACGGTTCCTTAATCCGAGTCTTGATATTCTTTATATGCCCAGTTGCAAGTCGCATCCCAAACCATTTCAAGGACTCTTGGTCAATTGCTTCTTAGGGCATAAAAACCTAATGTAGCATCTTTTTTGAGTTCTGTGAGATGCTGCAAGATTTTTTAGGCATGGACTAGGTGACTTTATTTTCCATCCGCTCTCGAGGCATGGTTTCATAAATTGGACCCCTTAATCCAAATGTTGGTTTGCTTCAAACTGAGAAAAACACTAGTTCTCGAAATCAATGAGTAAAGCAACTTCCGAGGCATGGCACCTAGGAGTGAGGGGTGCTCTAGCTGAAATGATATCCAGGTAATCCATTGGAGTCGACGGTTCCTCAATCTAAGTCTCAGTTTTCATTTTATGCCCAGTTGCAAGTCGCATCTCAAATTATTTCGGGGACTCTTGGCCAATTCTTCCTTAGGGCATAAAATCTTAACGGAGCAACATCTTTGAGTTCCATGAGATGTTGCATGCTTTTCTAGGCATGGACTAGATGACCACATTTTCCATCCTCTCTCGAGGCATGGTTTTGTAAATTGGACCCCTAAATCCAAATGTTGCATTGATTCTTACTGAGCAAAGCACTAGTTATCGAAATCGATGAAAAAAACAACTTTCGAGGGGTTGGAACCGAGAGTGATAGGTGATCTAGCTAAAATCCTATGCCAGGAATCCAACAGAGATGATGGTTCCTCAATCCAAGTCTCAGTTTTCATTTTATTCCCAGTTGCAAGTCGCATCCCAAACCATTTTGAGGACACTTGGCCAATTCCCCCTCAGGGCATAAAAGGCTAATGGAGCAACATTTTTGAGTTCTGTGAGATGTTGCAAGCTTGTTTAGGCATGCACTAGGTGACCAAATTATCCATCCACTCCCAATGCACGGTTTTGTAAATTGGACCCCTTAATTCAAATGTTCCATTGCTTCAAACTGAGCAAAACACTAGTTGTCGAAATCAATGAGTAAAGAAACTTCTGAGGCATAGCACCTGGGAGTGAGGGGTGGTCTAGCTGAAATCTTATCCCAATAATACATCTAAGTCGACGGTTCCTCAATCCGAGTGTCAGTTTTCATTTTATTCCCAGTTTCAAGTCACATCCCAATCCATTTCAGGGACTCTTGGCCAATTCCTCCTCGGGGCATGAAAACTAACTAAATTCTACATGTATCTATCAACTAACTACTATATCTTACTACCTTGGAAAAAGACTGCACCGATTTCAACTGCACATTGAGTTCAACAACCACTAATTCCTACATAAAAATGTGGGTTGCACTATTGTTAACCATCACCATAATTAACTTATTCTTCAACTTGGATTGAACAAAATTGATATTTGTATAGTTCTACTCTTGGCTTGAACAAAACTAATATTTGTATAGTTCTGCTCTTGTCTTGAACAAAACTAATATTTGTATAGTTCTACTCTTGGGTTACCTTAGACATATTGCCAACTAAAGCACCCAATATTTTCAACACACCAACTGATGGTTGGATTTCTTACTCCATAGCATTGACCCTCATCTTCAATGGGCATTTCTTATAATAATTCTAATTTGCACAAATACAACAAACAACAACCTTACTACTATTTTTTTCTTAGATCCATATGATAAACTTATCATGTCCTTAGTTTTATCACATTAATATGTCCTTAATATGTCCAAAATCAAGAGGGATATCACATTAAATTAGGTGGTTGACCACTAATATTGGTAATTTCACCCTGGTCTAATTGTGCATCCAAAACTAAAGATATAAATTTTTTAATTAGAACTTTGAATATAGAAAAAAAAGTTCATAAACAGGAACTAGGATGATGATGGACTACTCACTAACAACACATGCACATGCAACTGAAGGTACAGCCAAACAGGTGCTTGTCAGATATTTCTTTGTTGAGTGAGGAAATATTAAGACAAATAGAGGGAAATGCGACTGCATCTAGTAGATATGATAAGCAAACAAGGACCAGAAGTGAAAATTTCATATTAAAATTTTGTAGACACATGAATTTTTTTCTTGCCGAAGGAGGATCGTGCTCTTATGATGATGAGAGCATAGAAGACATAGAGGTGCCACCCAGGTATAAGCATCTGGTGAAACAATGGGTACCTAAGGAACTAACTCCTATAGATGTTGACTTTGTTTTCAATAATAGGACATATCGCATTGCACCATCCTCCCTGCATGGCTTGGGGATATTTTCCATGGATGGAATAATTGTAAAATACAATACAGTAACTGAATTGATTGACTATGTTGGACCGTGTTACAATTATCATGATTGGACGTGGCTGGTCCGGTACATGCAAAGTATACAGAGACATGCACTCGCCGCAAATTATATACAACTAATAAACAATGATAAAAATAAGGGAGAGACTATCTATATTGATGGAAGGCCTAAATCTTCCGGAAATATCGCAGGGTTTATAAATAGCACACAACCCGAGACAACAAACAAACAACTGAATTGCATATATGAGGGACGTGAAGAGAATCGGGTAGTCTTGTGCGCAATAAAAAAGATAGCTCCTGAGGAAGAGTTATTAGTGGATTACCATTTGAATCGAATAGAAACATTGACTAATAATGTGCAGGTTCTTATGCAACACCTCCTTAAGAAACCTCTACTTATTGCATTATATTTTTTTATTATCTTTAACATTGTTGTAAATATTATCTTTAACATTTTTTTTTTGTTATCGTTAACAAATTTTTAAATATTTGGGGGTTCTAATTATATTATAATGTGGCAGGATGATCATGGAAAAGGTCTAGTTGTAGAACATGTAAATGATTATCAATTTCCACTTTCATTTTACATTATTTTTATTATTTGATTATATAATTTTATTGAAATAACATTGTTTTTGTTGAAATTATATGTAGTCTGCAGGCCATGTTGATCATGATTCCGTCGATGAGGAGAGGTTTTATTCATCCCCTCATCCGATGGTCTTAATAAAAAAAAAAAGATCATTAAAGCGAACAAGTAACTTGCTAGCTTCTTAGATCGTTTAGATAAAACTCCTGATGTCCTAGCAAAGATCAATATCCTTATGTCACAACTTAACACATATAAAGTAATAACCATAATTTAAAGTGTTTTTTTTAATGTACTCATATGTTCAATTATGAAACTTTGTTCTTTAACTTTTACATTATGTCACGAAAAAATATTTTCTTTTTTATAAAGAGATTTTTGGAGCCTGTTCAACCTGGTGTTGGTAGTAGCAACGCTACAGAGATGCTACAAAGTACTGATGCGAGTGGTCATACAACTGCTAGAGTACTATTTACTTCTCCATATTCCACACTTAATTTAGATAGGAACCATGGCACACACCGCTAGACATCCACACCTCGGTCAGAGTCTAGAGATGGTGGAAAAGATGAGGCTCATCGTGATGTGGTTGACATGGTTTCATTTCCTGGAGATAGACGTGTGACAAGCACGGGGACCCTTCCATGCACATTTTTGGTCGACGATAATGGACTTCCGTTAAAACAATCAAGACTCCCAGGTAGTTTTAATTCATATTTTAATCGTTTAATGTTATCCTTCTCATACAAAATCATCTAGATTATTAATTTTAAATTAATGATCATATTTTTGTGTGTAGGAAATGACCATTTTTATAGGCACCTAGAGAGAAAGGCCTTGTTGATTTTTGGGGCAACCTTATGCATGAGGTGGAATTTCCAGAATTCCAACCTCAAAAAAGAACTTATGGATTATCTTGAAGTTCTCTTTGGAGTAGACATGTTCAATAAAAAAGCGATCACTTCTGCAGCGGGAGAGTATTTAAAATATACGTGGGATGTTTATAGACGAATATTGGCTGTAAATCCTAGGTATGAGCATCCTCCCTCAATTCCAGAGAGGGAGTGGAAGGCGATCATTGATGATGCAAAAGAGAAGATTTTGAAAAAACCAGGAGAAAAAATAACTGGTACACCAAGGTAAATTACAATATTTTGATTTCAATACCAGCTTTATTTTTCCTTAGATCTAAATAAAAGTGTGGTTATATATAACATACTTGAAAATTTTGATGATAGGTTTCCTGACACTTCGAAGGAAACCAAAGAAAGGATTTCCAAACATGGCCAACATAAGCTAGGCCAGGGCTGCTACGTGAGGTTACAATCACGAATCATAAGTACCCAAACATCTTAAGAATATTATTTTTATCGCCTTACAACTTTTAGGTAATTGCAGCCAAAAACATTAAAAAACCATACCCTTATGCAATGCAGGGTGACGACTTCGGAACTGAAACCACAGAGGAAGACCTCCAACTTGGTTACAAGTACAGTTATAAATTTGTGGTTGATCATAGGAAAAGCATGGGGCAGACCCCAAGATCCAATTTGAGGGATAAGGTAAATAAAAATCAGTCCACATTAACCTTTCATTACTTACAAAATACTTAAATGTTTGATATCACCCATAATTTAATGTCTTACTTTGTTTTAATCAAGGGAGCAAAACTATCAACGAAACCATTAGTACTGGACAACAAAGCGTTGATAGTGCAACACAACCAGAAGATCATGGTGCTCCCCAACAACCCCATCCCAGTGAGGTGCAGCCCCAAGATGTTCCTGTGACTGAGGCCCACGATGGTAAAATGGCTATATATTAATCATATACTTAATAATTCTATACTTATAAATTTTGACATTTCAATGGAAGAGAATTTCATAGTTGATCCTCCTTGACCTCAAGATCAGATGAACAGGTTAGTAGCCATTCCAACGGTGCTGACTAGAGGACCAGGAAAATAATTACATTGCAGAGTTTTTTTCAATATTAATTAACTACTTCAATGATATTTAAAAATTGGCCATATAAATTTAATATTTTTGGTTTTTGTAGGTGATGGCCCCTCATCGCAGCATCCACGCCATGCATATGAGACCATACGTACTCGACGTGAAAGGACTGAAACAACATTAGCTGTTGAAGAGCACCCAGTAAACGAAGACATGAAGATGGATGAATTACTTAAGACCTGGAAAGCACAAAACAAGACTAAAAGAAATTCATGATGTGTAATAATTTTATAAGATAGTTAGATGTACATTATATATTTGAACATGTAATGATGCATATAATGCATTGCCATTATGGGTACTTTTTTATCTGATAATATACACAAGGCTATTTCTATGGCTCGTATATATCTGTGAATGTAATTTTGTTATACACTTAATGATAATTTTAGCTTCTCTTATAAGACTTGGTATATATTTATTCAATACTCCTTGGTTCTATTGGTTCTATTGGCCTTGACATACAATTTCTGCGTCAATTTGTGGCTCCATGGATATCATCCTAGCGATTTGAAGGCATTGGTAAATGTGAAATTTAAGAGATTGAATTGTTCAAGTGTGGATTTAAATTTTACATGCTTGTTTGTTTGTGGGTTTCAAGAGTTCCAAACTTGTATCTCTTTGTCTTTTAAGAATGACAATCTCTTTGTATTTTAAGATATAACATGAGAATCCAAGCAAGACCTGGTGCCTTGTGCTTGGGCTATGGAATCTAGGCAACAAATAGAACTTGAATATGCAATATTCAACTTCCAAAATATTTTGACATGATATATGCAACTTTGAAAGTCTTGTGACATGTGACATGTGGCAAGCATCTTTTCCAAGCAATGTGCAAACTTTAAACTTGGTGCAACATGCAAAAAGAAATTTTTGGGAAGATGCAATAATAAGTTTTAAGGATTAAACATGAGGGGTTGGAAATGGCGATGTCAAACATTTTATAATATTTTTTCAGAGCATTACCCTTCTTTTCATTGTGTCTTTTCATTGTGTCTCACATGACAAAGAAACAAAATCACATTGCCATTGTCAATTTATATGTGGAGGGTTATTCAAGGTTT